>VXAB01007552.1:341361-379751 GCA_013399175.1 Odontophorus gujanensis | reverse complement strand
AATGTTACAAAGGAATAAAAAACCCAGCAAAACCAAATCAGCTTTTAAATGGATACATTTGAGTGTGTCCATCTCAGTCTGTACCTGGCAACTAGGTAAATCCCCTCCAAAAAGATGGTGTTGAAGTAGGCTGGTGATCCTGAGGAAAGGTAGGCAGAATTGCTGCAAATAGCACTCTACAGAATCAGGATTTACCTACAGAGGAAGGAAATAATTACTAAATTCTGAGTAAGCTGTCTCCAATGTAATAAACTCCAGTGTTAACCAAATGTTATCTGTGTACACCCACTTTAACATACAGCGCATCAAACACATGTTCCAAAGGCTGGCATTTCACTAATTTTAATCTAATTTTAAACTTCGTTGTTTCCAATCCACCACCCCACTCCATAGAACTTCCACAGACAGATACTTAAACATTCAGTTTTCCAAGTTTCTGAAAGGCTTTTTGTGCACATGATTAGAACACACAAATATAAGAAATATTTGTCATCCACATTCTCAACACAGCACTATCAGTATACAGTATTAATAAAAAGAAAGGTTTGCATAGACAAACTGTCCCAAGAGGATGCACTTTGATCCTGAAAATAGAGTGGTACTGCAGTCTTTATCAAGATCAGAGAAAACTCATTACAACAACCAAGCTGAAATACATAAATGAGAGAGAGACAAAGGACACGTTATATAAATTTTCAAGAGATTTGCCAATACCACTGTTAATTCTTCAGACTCTTGTTCTTCATATATCTTCCCCAAAGACAGCTCACTCACTACATGACCCAGCAGTACTTCCCAAGATTTTTCTCCATTGCATGTATTCTGAAAATAAGTAAATAAAAATGGACTGGTCACAAAAAGAATTCTCTGTAAAAGAAAATGTGCTAAAATACATTTTCTTTTCATCAACACGCACATTGGATTACAAAGTTGTGTGTTGTTTAAAAAAACTGAAGGCATAATTTTGCAAAAGGGAAATGCCTTAAATCATATTTCCTTCTGTGAATTAAAGACTTTAATTACATATATTCTAAACAGTGTTCTACGGAATACTTTCTGTGCATTTCTTACATTTTTGTGCGAGTATAAAAATGTTTAAAGTTAGAAATAATCACTATGGATACATCGGGTTTTGGCAGAATTTAAAGAAAACTGATTTGAGAAAATAATAAGGTACAAACTCTTGTCACATATTGTGAATAGAAACAAGTCTATGAAAAAATGGGAAGTTGTACTTAGAATGAACAGTACCTACTAAAGACGGGGAAAGCATATTTAGTAGAAAGAATAAATAGCCACTTAGCTTTGTATCACACTATTTAAAGGCAGCAGTTACAGAAAGTCATCAGAAATGGAAAGCAGTGTTCCCGTAACTACTTTTCTTTCAAGCCATAATAAATTGTACCCAGGGAAAGCGCAATAAGAATTGTGAGCTATATTATTGTTTTGATCACTTTGCATCAACACAGGGAAAAGACTTCAGCTCAGATATGGTGTATAGAATACCAATCAAAGATTCACCTGGCATTATCCACAAAAGACAAAAGTAAAGTGCGATCTGTGTAAGCATCATAGGATCAAAACATCAAGTGTTGTCAGCATATAAGAAAAGCCAACCTGAACCATACATCTAAAACCACTTGGGCCTTCAGAAACTGAAGAAAAGCTATGCTCCTTAAAGACAATTTCCTTAATCACATGCAAAGCAAAATACTAAATCTGAGGACTATGGCTAAGATCACATCTGCTACTACGCACTAGCAGGAACGTGGCAGATGAAGGAAGAAATGGGCTGCAACAAAACTGGAAGAGAGGAAGGGGGAGCTGTGCAATTACCACTGGCCAGCCCTCAGCATTAAGATCTCTTGAACACGCATTGAGTCCATGTAGCAACATTATGCAGGATGAGGAGAAGGAAGAAAAATCTAGAAATACATCTGGGGAAGGACAAGTTCATCAGTGGGCCTTTTGCAATGCTACTGCTGCTCTGAGGCTGGATGTCAAGAAGGAAAACACCACGATAACATAGAGATCAACCTAAGCATATACAGTCAAGATGTTGTCAGAACTTGGACCTCTGTACACAGGTGATCTACACAAAACCAGACAAGAGAAATGAGGAGGATGTTTCCAAGAGGGAGTAAGATATACTCTCAGTGCAGCATATATGCAGCAGAGAACAGTGTTCCTATTTACCTCCTACCTCTCTGCTTTCCCACTCAGAAAACTGTCAACTTCCAATGGGTTTATTGCAAGAGAAAAGCCAAATTCTCAACCTGACAGAAGTTAATCTGTTGGGTTATTTGAACCACATTAGATAACACCACCCACTCACAGTAACATACTGTTTAATATACTACAATTTTCCACTCACCCTCAACATCCAAAGACAAGTGTGCTAGTGAAAATTCCACAAAAACAGTGCAGTCTTTCATATCAAAAGAAACAGCTACTTTAGAAATCCATTATCTGAGACATTATCATTTGCAACCCTAAAGCACAAATTCCTTTATGTGCTGCCAGTGCTTCTATGCTTCACACAAAAACACCCTAGTAATATAGGTAGCAAGTGTACTTATCACATGCCTTAAGTCTGTTTTTACACAATCAAATCTCTCATTGTAGACAGCCAAATAAGCATTGTTTTGGTTTATCTGAACATAAACTTACTTCTACTAACAAAAAAGCAGACCATGTTTATATAGGGACTACAAAAGAATATAAACTGGTAACATTTTAATCTGTTTTAATGCCTCCTATCAATGCTTTAAAATTTTACAACAATCCATCATTTGGGAATCAAGTAAACAGAAAAATACAAAACAAAAACACTACAGCAACATTCCTAAGCAAATGTTCTTGAAATTATAATATGACGATAGATGGAAAGAATGACATGAAAGGAGATTAAACAAAGTGCAGTGTTATTCAGTGTTGGCCAGTGTATAATTTGTCACTAGTACCCTGGAGTAGTGACAGACCAGAGTGACAAATTTACCTTACATGTGAAAAGCAGGTCATGTTTCTCAGTGTGCCTTTCACTTTACAGCCAACATAATCTAAGGCCAGGTGTTGTGTGTAGGAATACTCCTGCTTCCATTTCCTCTCCTGGCCCCAACACTTCCATCTTTTCCACTGGTATGCACTGGCAGTCTTCTGACAGCTCAATCAACCAAAGGACTACATTAATTACAGTGCCAGTACAGGAAGAAGGTGGGGAAGGCTGGCTAAAGGAAGTGTGTCTTTTGGTAGAAAATGGCATTCAATCAGTTGAGCTTCCCTTTAACTTGTAAATGTTATCAAAAGACAAGCAAAAGATAGGGATATATTTCCCGTATTTAGTTTACACATTTCTTAAACTCCTTCTTTGTCTCTTCTTCATGTGAACAATTTAAACTGCAGACAGAGAAATGAGGATGGCTAGCTGAGAACAGTGTAAACAAGGCAGACTTATTCCAGCAATAAACTTGCTTGCCCGTATGTCTGGTAAAGAAGTGCATCTGACAAACACGTGGTTTGCCTAGGAGGGAATATTGTCTTTTTACCACTGTAAAACTCAAAAGTGATACTACACAGTTACACTCTCAAATCTAAAATTCAGTCCAGAAACAGCACATTTTCCTAAAACTTGCAAGACCTGCAAAAATTGCAAATGCAGAAACAAAATACTGTAATTTGTTAAGCAGAAGGAAATTATTTTAAGTAAAGCAGAGGTATCTTTTCATATGTATTTCCAGTAGAAATGTAAAAAAGTTCATAAATATTTTAATAAATTAACCAACCTTTTTGAGAGCTCCTGACTCCTTCCATGCCATCCTATCTTCAGCACTGCATTTAACAGAAAGTGCTGCCAAGGCTTGAGTGTACAATAAAGTAAACAGCACTTTTACAATGCAGGTGAAGTGTTCTGTAAAACAAAGGAAGTCGTTTACAAACACTTTGTATTTTTCACAGTTATAGTATAGAGTCTGTAGCTAAGGATACAATGTTATTCAAATTAAAAGCAAANGCCAAGGCTTGAGTGTACAATAAAGTAAACAGCACTTTTACAATGCAGGTGAAGTGTTCTGTAAAACAAAGGAAGTCGTTTACAAACACTTTGTATTTTTCACAGTTATAGTATAGAGTCTGTAGCTAAGGATACAATGTTATTCAAATTAAAAGCAAACAAAACAAATATTAAAAAAAAAAGACAAAATCATTATATTTACTTACTTTCAAAATCAACTTCAATAGCCCTAGTGAATTGAATAAGTACAGGGCACGTAATTCTCCACTGCTCCATATGTTCATCTTAATCCTGATCAGACATAATCTCTCCTAAGGACTTGGTAATGTTACAAAATTCTGTTTAGTGCAAATGTTGCCTCATGTTAAGCTACTAACCACCAATAGCTACAGCTAATTGGGTCCTGTAGATGTAAGCATCATACCATACCAGCCAGTAATGACTAAACCATCTGAGTTAAGTCACAGTCATACAAATACTGCAAGAGTTAATTTTGCAAAGAAATTGCCATTGTTTTAGAACTAACTTTAAAAAAAAAATCTTTATTTGCTTGTATACTTCATAGTATTTAAAGTGCTTATCTCCTACATACAGGCTGCAGGAAAATAAGCTTTGAAATCATTTCTGGGAAGCTAACAGAGTCAATATGCAACGTCCTAAAACTGGGACACGAAAAAGGTGAATGTGATCATCTATGAAAGGAAAATACAGCAACAATCTCTGTCCCTTTTTACTCCAGGCTGCATTTCTCTTCGCAAAGGATCCGTTTTCTTAAAACTCTAGGTAGATCAAAGAAGTTTCTGTCATTACTTTCAACACTCCTTAAGCACAATGGTAATATATTAAATCTAAAACAATGTATACAAAAATGAAGATTTTCTTTAAAAAAATCTACCTACTCAAGCTTTGAAGTCAAGCAAAATAATTTTATTTATGTAAACACTTCACAAAAATTGGGTTAAACTCATTTTTTCTTCCCAAAGGATTTAAGCAAACTTCTTACGTGAAGATGAAAAGGAGGTAAGCAAGATGAAATGCCTTCCTTTTCCTTTCTTCTATCTGGTATCAAAAACCACTACTGATTTCTGAAATGAACACACCTAAGACTTAGGTACATTATGAATTTTATGAACTAACCATTGTTCTTATATTTAACAAATGTTTACAAATGAATGCAGAAATAGATTTTAACACTTTTAATGTCATTGTGCATATAAAACAAGCATAATTTAAGCACCTAAAATGATTATTTCTAATGATATAATTAAAACTACTTTTTTGGGGCATTATCTTCCTGAGGGGTTTATGTCAAACATGACAGTGAAATCTGCAATACTTCATCCAACCTATTCTTCAGCAGGTAGCATTATAATTGATTTCCTCTCCACATTTCCCCAGAATGGGAATCCATCATATCCCATCAACACTCTAAGCCACATTTTTTACCTCTGCTAAGACTTTTAGTTTCTTAAAAATCCTTCTGAGGAACAGAAGGGGTAGGATTTCAGTAATTTTTTGGGGCTGATACGCACAAAATTCAACTATGTGTGCTCACAGAATTTAAAACTGCCTCTTCAGCCTGAGCTACGGCCTACAAGTGTAGCTAGAAATGACCTCAAGCTCAGAGTTCCATCTCAGCCAATAGCAGACACAAGCAATAGAGATGTGTGAAAACAAGAATGAATTTTATTTTTTTTCCTGCAGACATAACTGACTCACAAGCAAAAACTTCAAATTTAACAAACTCCTACATTCATAAGACAAGCTTACTGTAGAAGCCATCTAGTTTCAAAGCACTTGCTGCTGTTCTAGTTTTGTTTTTTTTTAAAAAAAAAAAGCACAGATTCCAAGAGAATGGAGACAACTGTGATTGTGTACCTATACAAGTCCCAGTTGTCCTCCCAACCTCTTGCATAACTGCAATCTCTTGAACACTGACTATGTAGCCCAAGTGAGGCTCCAAGAACTTTGGTGAAGCAAACACTCTGCAAGAAGTTGCCATTTTGGTTAACTTACCAGTACAGATTAACTGTAATAGTTCTCACATGTTTGGTTTACTTCTTTAGCTACTGTGTTAAAATCTGAAGTTTAACTTTTGTTGTTTTAAGTAATAAGCAATAGCACTGTTAAAGTATTGCAGAAGACAGTTCACTCAATTTAACCAGGAAATACTAACATTCACTTGAGAGAACATTTTGTGTGTTCTTTTCTTGATTTTCCAGTCACGAATGTTCAAAATCAGAACAGACAAATCGTAGCAGCTCAACTTAAACCATTGATATGCACCTTTCGTGTTTTGATTAAAGACAAAATGCCTCAAAATATTCATAATCTAAGACAGCACTGTGGAAATATGAAAGAAGGTTTGGAATACACCACCCAAGAGGCTCCCCAAGCTGGGCCTTACAAGACAAGCAGGACCTGGAGAGAGAGGAGTGACATCTCTATTTTAAATACTGCCATCTTTGTCCTCTGCTTTTTTTCTTGGAAATTCTAGGCTTTGCTGGCTATAAGATCCTCTAAGAAAAGTTCTGTTGCCAATTGTATTTGAACATGGACTGCATTAATAAAGGCTGAGAGATTATTTCACATCTAAAAGAAGCAAAGTGTGCAGAAGGGTTTCTCAGTGGAAATTAAGGTATTCCTCCCTAATACAATATTGCAAAGATTTTGGTTATATCAAAATAATTTATGCCAGTAATGACGGATTGCATTTCAAAGATCAGTTTTGCATCTTGGAATTTATTCTTGTTGCATTTAATGAAGCAAAACCAGACAACTGGTCACCATTCAGCAGTCTGCCACAGCCACATCCCTCCCCTAAACAGTTTTGCTGTGGTGGTCATGCAGGGCACACATGGCATGTCTTAACATGCTAAAACTATTATATTTACTAAAACCTGATCTTCATTAAATATGATTCCTCCTCATCTCTAACCCAATCTCATAGCTTATTTTTAAATTCACTAGAGATTTTTATATCTTACATATATACTGAGAAATAAATTGCTGTTGTATTTACTTACATAACTCACACATGATGATGAATTAGTTTTTGGAGAACACAGAATTCCGTTCTAAAAGTATACATCAATCTAAAATAGGAGAGCAGTCACAGCCACTTTTAAGAAGTCCTGGCTTCTGTGACATTTCATGGCATATTCTTAGGAAAAAAAATCAGAGGAGCATCTCAGAGGCAGTCTGCTATATAATGAGAACGCTGGCTTAGAAAACAAATACTTCAGTAAGGAAAACATCCTATGGGAGGAGCACTAAAAACACCAGTAGGAAGGCCAACAATCATTCCACTACTACATAAGATCTTATTTATAAAATGAAAGATACTTGACATCTGCAGGTATCCATAACATTAGAGCTGTTACATTCCTGTCGAGCACAAAGAGCTGTTTCCCTCCTTTGTAAAGGGCTATCTATCCTCTCTGCCTTTCTGTCAGTGCTGCATTGTGTTTTCCCAATGGCCCCCTGGTGGAGCCTGTGCACTTCTGTCGTTTTCTTCCCCCTTTAACAATCCTAAAGACTGCTATATTTCTATGCTGTGATGTCTAAATCCCTCCTGTTGTAGATGATACGCTGTGAAACATCCTGCACTAAACACAGTTAGGACTTAGGTATGCCTCCACAAAGATTAATTAGTACCATTCTGACAATCTAAAAGTTACATCACTAAGACTAGGTCACTATAAGTGACAGTTTGGTACTCAATTTTTATACTTATTTTTGCACAGTGTTGAGAAATGCTTTTATGCTCCTACCTTTAAAAAAAAATTGTGGAACCAAATTACTTTACAGCATCCTATTCAATTAAGTGCACCTTAAAGTAGGGTTTAAAATATCTTAACAATAGAGTTTATATAGGAAACATTTTAAGAACCCAAACTTCAGCACTAGGGTAAGAAGTGTGCAGGTTAGTGCACTACCAATAATCCGCATCTTCCCATTTAATTGTGAGCAAATTATATAGTATGTGCTGGCAAGCAATGACAGCAGAAAGAAAGCAAATGCAAAAGGAAGAACCTTCTCAAGTGAACTCAAAAGGGCATCTTTATATAAACAGCCTTTGAAAATTTTCTTCCTTATCTTCAACTCGATCAGTTATTCAAACAAATATCTTCCGAACAAAGGGAGGCAGCACTGAATTTCATATCATCTTTGAAACCTATGCTGAAAGCCTCAGTATATACAGATAAATATTTCAGCTTCCACATTCAAATTGGATACTATTCAAGTTGATTACATTCATTCTAATTTTAGTCAAGATCTTCATCCAATTATTAAAGAAAAGCTTAAGTGTTCACTCCAGCACTGCATGCTCTACTTTCATTACATGTCATAGAAACCTTAGAGAAAAAGAACACATCACAGCATCCAGGTCAAACCCTTTGGCATCCAGGCCTTATCAGAGCCAGGAAAATAAAAATAAAAAAGGTGTGTGGGGACTGAACTTAAGTGTTAAGCACTAAAGAAAAACTCTTCCACAGCATATGGAAGTTAGGCTACATTTCTCAATGTCACTCCCACATGACAGACCCTACAAGCAACACTGCCAGGCTGAACAGCGGAGCCCCAGCTAGTTTCTGCCATTCCCTGCATGCATGGCACCAAAGACAGCAGCAGGCCACTAACAGCCAGTTCAACACTGAATCCTGTGCACCTGTAAGCCATATGCTCACCCGGATTCAGTGTTTAAGTACTCCATAACAGAGACATTTTTTACTTTCAAAACAAAGCAGAATTTGAAACCAGTGGAAGTTATGAACGCTCTGTGCAACTAGAAACCTGTTTGCAGGGGTCTCAAATCACATCCTAAGACAAGAAAATTTTTCACATATAACAGTGACTATGAAGAATAGTTTATTTTTAATTAAGTGACTTGCTCAACATAAAGGAATTATGTCACCAAAAGGGTGTAAATTTGGTTTACAAGGACTCATGTTTTCAGTAGCCATCAAGCTGCTGTTTCCATTTCTGTACTACCTTTCTTCATACACAACACCATTTTGTACTCCTGTCAAGAAGGAGCTAGAAATGCTAGAAACAAAATCCTCATTTACTATTACTCACTGTTGGTGAGTCTCAACTGATAGCTGCCCATCCTGTCCACTACAGCTGGAACAGAATTAAACCAGAACCTCCTACATGTGTTCAGTCTTGTACACATTTCAAAATACTGAGCATGTGAAACCATAAAAGCTACACTGATGTTCTAATGTCAAGCACTTAAAAAAATGATTAAAAACATTAAAATTATTTTCAATTATAGAACACACAGGCTGTTCTGCTGATTACACTACGAAAGAGGTATACTGTATCTTCTTCATTCTCTTCTTGACAAATTTGGTAAGTGCTTGTAAATGCTCTGACCTCCACCACAAAGTTTCTCCTGTAAAAAAGGATTTAATTTGCTGCATTCTTTGTGATGTTTCCAGATCAATTTTCTTCTCAGTGAAAAGGCTGAACAGTAATGATATTTTTATTACTTAATTGATGTGAGATTGTAAAAGATACCAACAGTCATCCAAGAGTTAATGGGATAGTTAACAACTCCTAGGGCTGTATCCAAAGGACAGAAGATGAAGTTTGGGTCCTTCCTTACAGAGTCTTCATGTTTGCCTGTTCTGAAAACAGTTTTAACAAAAAGTATTTTGAGTATGAACAGAAAGATGACTTAATACTTGAATTATTTTAGTTTCCTGTAAGGATACAAATATTGTTTCTATGAACACATCAACATGCCTAAAAAAATAATACTGCAAAATCAGCTCCATTAGAACCAAATCAGCTCCATTAGAAGACAGTGTTCATGCTGAAAGAGGAAGAAATCTTTCATTGACTGTAAGCCCTAAATATTCCTCATCACCATTACCATGAGGTTCTGCACCATAACACCACCTCTTCTGTGGCTGGAGTAAGTCTTTTGTTAAAATATACTCAAACTTATCTAACAGTGCACTCAGGCATCAGCCCTGTCTGAATGCTAGTGTCAGACAATCCCGAAACTCCCACACCCTGCAATCACTTCAGTGCACCAAAGAAGGTTCAGGAAGCAGCAGGGTCAAACATGAATTTTTCCATGTCACTATCCTGGCACATGACCCTACAAAACCCATTTTCACCTTTTCATGCCTCAGCTCTCTAACAAGGATTAGAGATATCCACATTCAACTCTGCGACCTATAAACCAATTACAAAAGTTCTAAGCAAATACATTACCTATTTTTCTGAACTGCATTCTACACCTCACAACAAAGCATTATGAAAGGCTTTCAACTCTGCTTGTTTTGACGAAAGAAAAATTACAAAGATAAATAGCAATTTATTTCCAATTTAATGTTTTGTAGATGGAAAGTGGTTACATTTATCATCTTCCTTCTTTTATACTTTCAAATGCAACACATACTAAAGCTAAGAGCAAAATCAAGACATGCTACTGATGTGCAGTATTTTACAGACCTCTCCACAGGATGCCTTACTGTGATTAACTGAACACTGCCTTTTGTAGGATAAAGATAGACTTTATCATAAACAGTATTCTGCAGTGCTTGAATGTAAGCTACGAAAAGACTATTGTTTGTACTTGGCTTCACCACTCCCTTCCCTGAAGTTCATCTATTTACACTGCACATTACTGCTCTTAAGACCATCAGATAAAGTTGGCTTATGTTAAAACCAGTTTAAAAAAAAGTTATGTTTTTAAAAGGATGTTTCCTACCCCAAATTTTTTTTCATCTAATAATATTTGGACATATTTAATCCATAAACATGTACACTGAAGCAAAAAAATACAACCCACCACATTAACAGATACACACAGAGTTGTTTGAGCTCAAGTTCAAACTCATTTAACAATCAGTAGCTAGGACTGAACACTTCCTTCAGTGGAAAGTTAGGCATATGGATCAAGAATAGAACCTATTACCTACTCAGAAATTAGCAAAAGCCAGTAGGCACAAAAATTGCCACACAGACCCCAAAGCATATTAAAAAAAAAATGATTTTGTTCTCTCTAAATCAAGCTATAGCTATAAATGATCAAAGCAGAGAACAGAGGGACTGAACCACCATAATTCAGAGCATAAACTACTAGCAAGATGGACAAATTACATCCGATCCTTTAATGCAGAAAATAATGTTTTAAAACAGTTATGATTTGGCAATGAAAAGTATGGTTCTTAAATTAATATTTATTCCAATTTTTTTTATATACTGCATCTACTAGAGTTGCTGCATCACAGCAATTACCATCTTCGTATATGACCTATTATACACAACTGCTGCAATTTAGATTCTGAAATTCAAACTAAATTACAATCTTTCAGCCTGAGGCACTTAGTTCAACTTGAAGTATTGAGCTGCCCCTCTAAGAAAAAGGATGAAGGTCAAAGGACAACTCTCCTTCAGGAAAAGAACTTAAAATAGTTATTGCGCAGCTCTTGTATCTGTATTGAATTGGCTGACTGATAAGGTGAGAAGACAAGGGACACAGATAAGCCCATCGAACTACAGCAAAAATTTCTGTTCAGTGCCACCTTCTGTAGATAAGGCAGAAGCATTATTTTAGAAGGCACAGCAGACAAGCTACAGTTTATCATTCTGGAAGTCATGGTGAATGCATACTCAAAAAATTTTTTAAATACACACATTCTTGCAACATACCTTTGCGCAACGGTTGAGGCATGGTTAAAATCTGGATTAGCAAAAGGGATGAGACATCTCTGTAAAGTACAGGAACTTCTGGCAGCTCTTCGCTTATCAGCCTGAAAAGAAAAGAAAACAAAGGAAATTACTTTTCATTCTACAATATCATTCTTCATATCTTATTTTGTACTGAGTATTAAATGGTATTATATTTTATATCAAGTTTTTAGAAGACAATCACCTGTCAAATCATTAAATGATATTAAATTCATTTAATGTTACTAACAGATTGGAGCAACTCATAAGGATGTTAACTATTCAGGTATCTAATTGTTGCTATCTTAAAACTATCGAGAACTGTCTGATCCAGTTATTTTTATATACCGATTCAATCAATACTCTGTACTTCCATTTAAAAGTTCTGGTCCTAATCTAACAAAATACAATGCATAGTTACATGGTAATCATTTGTTTGTTGTATGGAATTTCACAAGTACATACAGCTAATATTCAAATTGCATTGACGTTACAAGGAGTGCTCCTACTGGGACACACTGAGACCTCAGAAAAGATTTGCCCTCACGTAAGCATAGGAAGGTTTAAGCAGCCATCACAGGTGGAATTATCCAGTTCTACAGATATCATTTAAAAATCCACACAGCTTTAAGGACAACAAATAAGCACAGAAACACTGCAAACTTCTGAGCTAGTCAGATTTATTCGATAACATTATCTTATAGTCACATACTTACTAACAAAGTACATTAATAGATGGGGAGCCATGTCTTGGTGTAACAATATTCAGACAATATTCCAACTAGCAATTGGTTGCAGAACATGACTCACAAGGTTCAGCAGCTGAGCTGAACAAAAGTCAATTCTCCCCTCTTTACTTGACAGGGAAGCACAAGCAAGATCTCAAGCAGAGATGTATGGCAATGCCCAGACACACCGCCCACTGTCACCTTTCCTCTTCTGCAGCACTCAGAAAAAATAGCTGCTTGGATTCTTACTCCCATTGCCAAACAGTGCCAGTGCTAGTTAGTTGGCTGCTTAAATGCCAGTGGAATAACTGAGATGGAGATATTTGAGATGATTATCCCTGCTACTACAACAGGAGTAGCACTGTGAGGAACAAGCATAACTGAATGAGTTCCTTGTGGATACCAGTCTCAAGTTAACCAATATGAATGTTACAAAGGAAAACACCACACACTACTGAGTTGCTTTCAACTGTCTGGAAATTTAAATGTTGCCCTCATAGATCCATATTTCCTTTTGAGAATCTTTGTCCTTAGGCTCTTCCCATCTTTTTTCCTATTCTATTATTATTCTCACTCACCAGAAACTGCAGGAAAACATCTCCCTCTCTTGGTGGGAACCTCTCTTATTTAAGGCAGCTAGAAACCTCCACACCACATAGCAACTTCACTGGGCTCTTCATAAAAACCATGTGAGAAAAATCTGCAAGCCAAAATACATCCAAGCTGCTACAGCTTCAAGGCTTGCTGGAAACAAGTGAGAAGCTATCTGTCCTGCAGGTACATTACAATGGATGAAGTGCAATATGTTTGTATTGAAAGAATATCCTTATTATAATATTAAGTCTCGACAGTTCAGCCTCACTCATACAGCTAGAGAAAAAAAATGTTCTTTAAGTCCATCCACTACAATTGATTATTTCAGAAAATTACTGCTCTGAAGCAGTAATATCTTTATATATGTGTGCCTCCTAAAGAAGCAAAAATTAAATTCTAGAGAAGACAAAGGGAATACCAATTCCTATCACATTACCATGTCGCACTTTCAAAGTTATACAGACAATGGAGTTGCTTATCTTACCAAGTTTCTCTAATTTAAATTACCACTGGTTTTATTCTACAATTCATTACACTGGTTTTTAAACTTGCTCTCATTATGCAAAGACTGAAAGTTTGGACAATCTCTAAAAAATAAAGGTTAGACAATTTAAAATTTATATACAGTTTTCCCCCAGAATTTAACCTGAAAGAAGGTTAAGACAACTTTCTGGTTACATTTAGTTGAATAACTGATACACATTACTACAAGAATATCAGTATTATTTAACAGTCACATAACAATGAGGTCAAAACACCTACTCAGACAAAATTAGACAAAATTCCTCTACATACAGAATACTGTGACTGATCATCAACATTAAAAATAAATGAACTTATTTTTACATGAAGAAAAATGAAACTGATTTATTCATTTCATATAAATGGAGAATTGCAGGGGTTGGAAGGGACCTATAAGAGGTAAGCAACCTGGTCCAAGGAGCCTGCTTTGATAGGGGGGCTGGACTAGATGATCTCTAGGGGTCCTTTCCAACCTCCACAATTCTGTGATTCTGTGAAATAAAGTCACATTAAATGTTAAAGTTTTACATAAGCTGCTTCAGTTTATATCAAGCACAGTGCCACATTAAGCACTTAAAAATTGCTCTGTCATTCATTAAGAGTGAAAGCAACTTCTTCATTATGACACAAACTGAATTTGTCAAACATGTTTAGGGTACAGAAATTACCCATCTGCTTATAATCCCCAATGCACACAGGAAACTTTGATAAATCTGACTGTACAAACACTTCTGCCACAGAAGCAGTGAATAAAATGAAAGGACGAAGAATTTCAGATGGCACCAAAGTAATGTAAAACAAATCCAATGTATTGCAGTTGTAATCTGTGTCCATTTAAAAATAAAGAAGAGGTGGGGAAATGAACTGCATGATGAAATACAAATGTCCCAAAATAAAAAAATGCATTGATTGATTTTCTCTGTACCTGACCTCTGCTTCAGTCCAAGGTAATGGGGTTGCACATCCTTCTGAGCCAATAGCAGAGCTGTCTATCCACAAACAGCACAGTGACAGAGTCACTTCTTAGGGAATGGATACAGAAAAAACACTGTTCTACTGTGAAACCAGCACCGTCTTAACTCTACATTCAAACAAGCATATTTTTCCATACATATAACCTCTCCCTTCCCTCTTAGCTAGGGAGACTTCAATTTTGTTTGATGCAAACACCAACTGATTACAAAGTTAAACATTCAATAAAGTGGAAGCTCTGAATAAACCTTAGGCCTCACAACTGTCAGAAACAGAGAGCCAAAGACACAGGAATAAGGACACAGCTGAATAAAAGCTTCATCAACGAGAACAAATTTATATTTTTTGGTCTTTTTATAATGTGAAATGCAGCCTGCAAATCCCAGCCTGAAGAAAGGTCACAGTAATACACAGCTACTGATGTTAATAATTAAAAGGTAGAAATCTAATATTTATTCTGGCTAGACTCCAGGATATGATCACAATCATTATTTGCTGCTGTGTCACAACAGATTTTTCAGCAGGTCAGTTTTTCTCATTACACAACATAAAATTTCACTGACAGTAGTGAATCAGGCATTTCCCATTCTCCCTTTCACCACTGTGTCCCCAGCACTTCTCTGACACTCACTGCCAAGCATATCAAAAATAACCTTTCTAAAAACAGATGAATTCATTGACTTGGTTCACAATGCAGCCTGCTCAAGTTACATCAGCACAGCTGAAGATGGTAAGCTACTGCTAAAACTGCCTTAACATGACCCGAGACACTGGGGTTTGAGGCAGAGTTCAGAGTTGCCTGTTTTTTGAAGTCCATTCCAGAAAATAACGAACAGGCTGTGCATTACCATCCCTTGCACAAACCTTAACTGAACCCTACTGTCTCATCATCCTACCCTCTATCTTCACAGACAGTTTCATTTTTTCCCATTTCATAACTGTTTTTGTAATGGCAGCGTTACTTTCTTGGAGCACACTTGCTCAGTCTCATCTCAGTGTTGTAGCTCATTGCCCCAGTACAACATTATAAGCAATCACTGAAGCAATCAAGCTTAGAACAAAACAAGAGAATGCTTCAGTAAAACCAACTTAGTATATTTCAGAATTTCAGTTCATCTTGAAGTTCCCACCCACTTCCTAATGACTTCTACTGCAAAGACTCTTAATGCCTTACCAATAATTCTTGCTAGTACATATTGTTTGTCAATACAAAAAAAATATCCTTCAGTGAGATGTAAATTGAAATAAAAGGATATGTATTTCTTTAAGGTTTGCCATTCCTGAAATTCTGCTATGTGGACTAGTCCATTAAATTCACATCTGGGTATAGTAATTATTGCCTCCAGCTGTTCCTCCTTTGTCCCCTGTCAGAAGCTATTATTCCTCACGGCACAATAATTGCTTATTTGACCACCATTGAAACCAAATCCACGCCTAATACAACAATTTGCTTAAGCACAGCCTATGGGACCAAGTGCATATTAAATTTCACTGAATGAACCACATAAAGGAAAGAATCCAATAGACCATGGTGTGAAAAATCCAGCACTAACTCCATCTATTCTCAAGAGTTTCACAGTTCATCAGATTTAGCTTTATGTTTTTATTCCCTTCTTCTTCCTTCCAACAGCTTACATTAAAGCCCTTTTTTATACAGAACCTTCTTTTTTTATAGTACCTTCTGTTTTTTACCTTTGTGTCACCACATGAACTACTTCCTCTCTTCCTTCTCAGCTGCCATTTTCAACTACAGAGTGATCCAGGTACAGCTAGCTGACATTAAGCAAAAACAGGGACTTATGGAAGCATAGGACAGCAATTCAAGTCTTTACTAATGTTTTACTCATGTTTTTCTCTGTATCATAAAAAAAAGTCTCCAATTTTCCATGAATAGCCCTCTTCCACAAGCTTTTTGGGGTTTGCAGACTAAGTAAAAATGTCCCAAGTGAACAAGAAAACACAGTTTGATTGCATCTGTACATCTGAACAGTAACTATGTACTATTAAAATGATCTTTCAGGTAAAGCTTCCTAAATCTTTTCAGACTTCATAGTGAGAAACCTACATCTATAAGCCTATCATGAAAACTCCTGAAAACCAGTGCAGAAAACTGAACTGCTCAAATGCATTCCCAACACGTACTGCATCTGGCAAAGCATACCGTTATGTTCCATATTACCATTCATTTCTAAATATAGAAATGCCTAACTAAATACAGACTGACTTAACTATATTTTACCTGCAACAATCTAACCTTGATGCAATCTATGCACAATAAATTCTGGAAGACATACAGAAAAAAGTAGTCCCTCTGTTAATATTTCCAAAGTCAGCAAGCTCTTCAAACACCAAAATGAAAAGTGCAAGATTAGTCCCACATCTACTCTGTCAATAGTCTTCATGACCTTCATTCTGCCTGATAAAACTCGGCAACCATTCTCCAAATTTATTAACCTCGTTCCACTGTTCAATATAGGTCAGAGCAGAATTGCCGGAAAACCAACTTGAAAAGAGGCTTGAATGTATGTTGAATAAGATAGGTTTTCAGATTCTCGTTGTTTTATTAACAGATTAAGAAATTATCTGTTATTCAAATCTAATTACTGCAATGATCTAACACTGATGGCAAAGAAGGCCTGGGACTAAGAAGCTCAACAGTGAGCTTCTCAATTAGAAATTAGAAATTTGAGATTTAATTAGAAATTAAATCTCAAATTAGAAGCATGCATAAATGTTTCAGGATTTTTTTTTCCTCACTTGTACAACAGAATTACGACACCACTATCCTTGATTAAAATTTGAAATCTCATGACGCTCTTCACTTTAGGATCCTAGAAACATACCAACAGATGTGCAACCGGACAGAACTAAAAAGACCACTTTCAACTTTATTTCAAGCTATCAAGTGGAGATTCTAGCTCTGACGTACTTGAGCAAAGTGTCAGGATAAAATATTGCTTTCCTCCTATGATGTTGAAGCTGAGGCAAGAGTTCAAAAAGAAAAAATCTCATTTTAGGAAAGAAAGAAGGTTACACATGGTTTTTCTGCTCCCTGTCAAAGTAGAAAAGCAGAGGGTATAAACTTAAGACTAGTTAAGGCAAAGACATTGCTTTGTGTATTGTACTGTTAATCCTCATACAGCTCTATATGCTACACAAGGTTAATGTTAGAAAACCAAACTTAGGTGAATAACTTGATTAAAACAAAATGCATGATGAAACTTTTGATTTGTAATATTATTTTTCATTTGGATTAGGCCGACTTATATTATTTCTGTAACAGCTTTATGAATTTAATACCGACATAAGTTTTTTCTGGCATTCATACCAAGAATTGCATCCAGCCACTTACCCAACACCAAGCAATCTGCATGTACTTAAGCTGGAAAATAGTATATTTAAGTTTTAACTAAAAACTGGGATGTGTCGAATTTTATGTAAAATAATTTTTTAAATTTTTACAAAGACATATCCTCAAGTTTAGATGTTAAACTCACAAGCTACTTCAGAAAAAAATTAAACTAAGACAGAAAATTACTCAAAATCCCGCTGTAAGAATGCTTTATTGATAAGATAAAACTGGTATTTTGTAAGTTAAAATACTTGCTCTGAATTTTTATCTTGCATTGTCTGGGTTAGTTTCCTCCAGGGATTGTATGCAGAGTCGATACTGTAGAGGCGCATGTGCATGGCCAACACATGGAACAGCTGATCTGAGGGGAAGAGAAGATAAACTCCTGATTATTATATGCAATAATATGAAGTACTTCACATGAAGTTGTCATCATGTATGTTGTAAAAACAGATATACTTCTAACATGAAGAGGTTTTATTCTTTTCTCTCATAAGGAATTCTTCTGTTCAACATATCTGAAATTAACCCAAAAGGTTTCTGGAAATGCTGCCTTGTAGCAGGATTACTCTAGTCCTTCATCCTTAAATTATTATTCCTCCTGCCTTCGTAAGATTATTTTGTAGATAACTTTTAGGACACAGACAGATCATCTTCACACACCACAGTGCCATTAAAAGAGTTACGGCTCCCACAACGGAGGAGATTTGTATATAAACTATCAACAAACTTTGCCTGCAGGTATCAATTCAAGAACATCTGTACAGCTGATGTGTAAAAAATACAATCTGCAAAGCAATTCCAGGTCCTTTTGAAAGAAGGAAGTGTACTTTATTATTCATATGCAAGGTATGCATATGAATAATAAAGTACATTATTGCAGTACTTTGTATTAAAATGCACAGCTTTCAAAACCCTACAGAAAGTGAAAATGAAAATTCTCTTTTTATTCCTCATACCATCAACATAAGTATAGACAAAAATCCAATCTATTCCTCTAAAGCCAAGAAGGCAAGCACAATTTATGGAGACAGCATTTTCAGAGAAGTATGTACAATAAGAACGTCAGATGTCAATTCTTTCTCTGTGCTTACCATACAGTCACAGACTGGGCAGAATGTATAACAGAGTCATATTTCAAAATATTATTTCCATTATTTTGCTCAATTCTTTCCTGCTGTCACACTACACCTTGCTTTCTGTTTCTTCTGTTCACTTATCTGGGAGACTGCTTCCTTTCTCTCCATAGCTTTCATTTTTACTTTTTTTGCCTTAGTATCTTGACACCTTCCCCAACCTCCCCTCCCCAAAATTCTTATTTTTTCAACTAATCCCTTTGCCTCCCACTCTCTTAATCTCTCTCCCTTCCCAACAAGCCACTTGCTCAACCAACATACTCCCTCAAAGGTCCACTCTTTTAAGTAGAAATAGTAGCTATTAATTTATTTTCCACAAATAGACAATTACTCAGAGATACGCAATTGCCAAAAAAAGTCGCATGATGAAGTCAGCTGACTGTTGGAGCCTGAGGGCTGTAATTAGCTCCTGGGGTTTGCAAAATAATTGGAGATGTAGATGGCATTGGAACTGATTGCTGTCACCTGCTTTCTGAATAAAAACAGTCAATGAGGACAAAATAAGTCATATTTTCTCCTGGCAAGAGATCCTTGCAAAACACTGCTTTGCTGACAGACTTCAAAACCCTGAAATCATACTCACTGTTTCATAAGTCCACAAATGGCTCATTTATTTTTGTTTAGAACGAGAGCCATGAAAGCATTCATTTCTACCCCCTTGCCTCTTCTTCAAAAGGAGCATCAGCTTTTTCCAAAATGCTCCTGGCTTCAGGCAGAAAGGGACAACTACACAAAAAATAGAATACTGGCATAATTAATTAATTCTCCCTTCCTTTTATAGCTACCTTCCTGAGACTTTGCTAATACAAAATGAAGCAGGCAAGCATCAAACCCTAGAAGGAGAGAACGTATCTGTAACCTCCAAGCATGTAACATCATAGAGTCCAGACAAGATTTAATATCAACTGAATCTGAACTGAAACATTCAGGCTAGTAATCTTGCAAAATGTATTTTTCATATGTGACAGGGGCAGCTATCACTGTTTTACAACACATCGCAGAGCACAAAAGTGTAAAGCTGGGAAGTAAGTAGTAAGATATGGTGACCTTTAAAAAAGTATTTTGTATGAAATGACTTAAAAAAAAAATAACCACAATAGTCTTCAAGTCAGTGTGACGGTGACACTGGTGCCTGGTTCTGGCCCCCAGGTACCAAAGGAACCCTGTTACCACCCATGGCAGCACTGCCAGAGAGCCTGCCCATGGCACTCACACAATTGTGCTCTCATCTATCTCCTGCACTGGCATTTGCATTCCTGAGAAGATTTCTAAAAAGACCTTGAAGTTAAGGATCATCCAGAGGATGACAAAGGTTTATTTCTTCGCAAACACCCCATTTTATGTCACAGCATGAAGGTACATCAAGTACTTATTGACAGAGAAGTTACAGAAGTTACAGTGTATTTTAAGTTCATGCCATGGTCTACAGTTCATGGTAAGCACTTAAGTACATAGCCTTATTTTGTCACAGTCTTTTATTTATTTTATTTATTTACTGACTGACCGAACTCCACTGCTTCATCTCAAATTTACCAGTACCTATAGCACAGTTGTGCAAAGTAAAAGGACATCACCAGAGCACTGAGAATTCAGAAGAGGTAACTTCTTTGTGCTCAGGGTACCTAATGATTTCCTTGTAGCATTCTTGCGCTTACAAGACTGGTAGAAACCTGACACAGGCCACACAAAAACCAGAGGTTTTCCTCTTATGCATTCATGTGAATATTCCACTCTGAAACGTCAGCATAAAATAACAGAACATTCTCCCTTTTTCTCATATGCTACTTAGAAGCTTTAAACTACATGTATGCTTTCTTTATTTAAAAACAAGGCACAACAAATATTAGCACAACATGAAGGCAACAAAGGCCCAAGAACAACCCTGCCCAGCTTTAGCAGGAACAGAAAGCAAGGTCACAAACCACAAGAAATCCCTGCCTCCTGGCATTCCCAACACATTATGGCTGATTCTCTTAAAGGCTTTCATAAGTGAGAAGGACTGGCTCCATTTTCCAAAGAACATTATCAATGAAACTGGATAAAAGAAAATTCAGTTAGACATTAGTGTTAGCTTTGATTCACATTAGCCTTTCTTAATTCCATTTCTAATAACAGAAAAATAAAGCTATTGCCCCATATGCTGCTGCTCTTGGTACATTTTTTTCAGCTCTTCCTTTACTAGCAATGCTACCCAGGCTTTTCATTGCTTCTCTCACAACACTGATCTGAACTGACTTGGAATTGGTACTTTAAGAAGAGACACTGTCTTTGCATTGAGATAGAATTTATTAAGAAAGTGTTCAAACATTTCCCCTCTCATAAAAAAGATAATGAGTACTTTATCTACATATCCACACTGCCTGCTCTAGCACCTGTGTGGTTGCTTCATGTACTGTTTTCAATATTAAAGCATGCTGACTTCACAGATGTTGACAAAGCTCTTAAGAACTCTCTGTAAGCAAGAGGCTATAAAAAAGGGGATTTCATAGCTCTCTTCATGGCAATCCTAGCATGCACAATGCAAGAGAAAGTTAAATTCAGAGATGACCAGATGTGGGTTTGACAGATGAATGGCAGAATTTATAACAATGCTGAACTGAACTGACAAAAGGAGTCATTCATGAAGTTATATACAGCTGCAGGTTCTGCGCTCACTAGTAATCTTGGTTTGGTCTTTGCCAAAGTGACTGCAAATTTCTACTTGGCTTTTGCTGTAATTTATTTTCTTCTCTTTTTTCCATCCCCTTGACCACAAAGTAAAATCTCTCATCAACAAAGTTGAAATAATCAGATTTTTATCTGTTATTAACATCACTTCAATGTATGACAGTATGCTGTTAAAAAAAAAAAAACACGAAAAAGAAAATTAAGAAATTACTTGACCTTGTTTTGGTTGCAGAAGTCTAGATGACACATTAATTCCCCAGTACCAAAACTGTGTTTTAGATGGATCTAAATAACACATCACAGTGATGTGAAAGTCTCCACTTTGCTATTTTGGTCCAATTCTTTCTTTTTTATTTCCAGAAATGAGTATTTGTATTTGAAATACAGCAGTAATGCAGTAGTTCACCACAAGGGGTACAGAAATCAACCTTCTGTCAACTGCTGTGAAAAGATCTTACCAGACTCAGAGCAATTCTTCACCTATAATGCCACTGGCAACTGTCAAGACCAGAACAAAAGCACTCGATAGAAGCAGATAGGAATTCACTGTTAGTAGGGAAGCCGAAGAACTTTTTCCTCTTTGTAGAGTTTCTGTGTGGTCCACTTAGCAACAGCAGCTTCAAAGACCTGCTGACAGCATCTCCCCATTCATCAGTGATCCAAGCAGATTGGAATCAGTGAAGAAAAATGTGAAAGTTCAGAATAGCCTATATCTGAAGTCTTAATTGCTGATGAAGCAACTAATTATTCTCTATATTAAACTTGTCAGCGTATGAAATCAACTTCAGCAGTGGAATACTTTCCTCCTTATAGATGTTACCTCACTCTTTACCTCTCTCATACCAGGTATGAATACCAGATATTAACTTCTTAGGAAATAAGTGGGATCATCCGTCATAAGAAGAACTGCTCTTTCAAAGTTAGCAGGAATGGATACTTCTAAATTGTCAACTTCTGACTTTAGAAGATAAACAGACAAACAAATAAATGAAGTATCCCTGAAACTACTCTTATTCATTCTTTTCTTTCAGTGACTGCAGAGAACTCTCTGCAAACATATCCATATTAGTAGATTACAGGAAGAAGACTGTTGCACTGAGCAATTCATAAGGGACTGGATTTTAATTCCAGCAGGAACAAGCCATATTTGCATGAACTGAACATACTGTCAAAATGGAGACAGATAGTACAGTTGAGATGGTTGAAAATTTTGATTCAGAAGGATCAGATATGTACAAAAACATCAGATGAACACCTTAGAAAATGCTTAATACATCAAGAAAACTGCTCAGAAAAACAACAAAAGCACTCATTAGACTGATACCAACATCATCATCAAGACCAATGATACCACCTAATTCACCTACAAATACAAAATTCTGACTTTGAATGAACAGAAAAAGTAAAACAATAATAATTTAAAAAAATAAAAATCAGTGAAACTATAGCTCCTCAACATTTAGAACCATCACAGAAAGTATAATGGTGCTAGATACTTTATTTAAGGCCAGATTACACAAGTTCCAAATACTTTTTTGATGCCCACTTGCAAGTGAATGCCTCTTCCAATTAGTGCACTTGATGCCAAAACACCAGATTCTGTGAGCTATAGGGAGTGTAAGGAGGAAGAGCTGCACATAGGAAGCAGGTATAAGAATACATGAGAATTTAATCCTTCCTGGGGAAAGAAAAAAAAACAAAAAACAAAAAGGAAGAGAAAAAGCCCAAGCCTATCCTTGTGGCAAAGAGAAAAAGGAATTTAATAGCAGTAACCAAAAAAATAGAAAGACCTAGGTAGAATTTTCTGGAAATGTTCACTACTGTAATTGTAAGATCATTCAAGTAAAAAAATAAGGTATAATAAAGAATAAGGTACATCCCCTACTTTCTGCCTTTATGGTTGCAGTGCAGAAACACACTTCTGCGCGCACACACAGCACATACGCTTAAAAATGGAAATGTTACAATCAAATTTTCTTCAGAATTCTTGTCACACAAACTCGATCACTGATGTGAGCAGCTACATTAATCATTCTTAATTTTACTTCCCAAGAGCAGCTGCCCTCATGGTGCAATCACTAAAGCAGCTCGTGACCTATTTGTTCCCCTGCCTTCGCTGATGCCTGCTGCTGCAGCAGCTCACCTGAGACAACGCACTGTTTTCTGCTGTATTGCCAGACTTTACAGTTGTTACAAGAGTAATACAGAGTGGTGTGCTTAATCACAAGAGAGACACCTCATTACCTTGTAAGAAAAGACCTGGTAATATTTTAAGTTACTTTTGCCATACAATGAACCACGTTTGAAAATAAAACCAACAGCAGCTCCAGTGCTGTACAAACAATGCTCAGAAAACAGCATATGCACCCTACAGAGGGTGGGAGGTTTTTCAGTCATTCTTAGCTCACTGTGGGGAAAGACAAAGAAGATGAAAAGAAGATGAAGGTACAGTTTAAATGAAAACTGAAGCAAACAAAGCAAAGAGCCAAACAGGAATATCTCTTGGACAAAATGACTATGGAAAGAAAACCATATTATACAACGTATATATCTAAAGAGCTACATTTTATTTCTTCCTCCCAGAAACGCAGCTATCTAGAAGAAGCAATGAAGAAAATTCATAATTACATAATTGCTTTGCTGAAACAAACCCTGCTAAATATATGGAAAAGTAATTCTGCTGCCATCAGTCATATTTAGATTACTGTCCAAAATTAAATTACTAGCACTAAACAGAAGAAGAGTACAGTTCTGTTCTAAATGGACTCCATTACCTTATATTAATAATGAGTCAATTTTATTGCAAGATTAAATATGATTAGTTTACTACATGGCAATTTTAAAAAGTACGAACCCAGTACATAAAAAGCAGCACGTGAACATTCTAACAGTGACCAGATGACATTTATGTCTCCACAGTGTTTAAAGCAACACCACATTCACTTATGGTGCCTTTCACCTGAACACTTCCATGGTCTTCAGTTTTTCTGAAGTTAGATATTTACACCAACATCTGATAGAGATCAGCAATTGAAGAATTTACCACTCTACAGCCAGAAGTGTGTAAAAAGCAAGTGCACTGCTTCTAAATACTGCCCCTACCTCTTCAGCAGAAAGTACTTGCTACAAACCTAAAGAATAATAAAACTGAGGAAGGAAAAAGCACCATTTTTGCCCAGAACACTTGGCAAACAAAAGTACACAATCCATGAAAGGAACAAAGATTATAACAAAGTTTCAGTATATGAAAATTATTCAAATTTGATCACAGGGGAAAAGTATTCTTCTGTCTGCATACAAAAATTCTGAAGATGATTTACAAGTTTAAGTTTTTTTACTGTGTTATTTTATTCTTTACACAGACAATTAATGTGCAGTTAAAAAATGGAAATGTTGCTATCAAAAAATGCCTTGAATTATCACAATTGAAAGTATTACAACTACCTGCTAGCTAGGTTCTATCAACAAATAATCATTAAGATCAAAATAATAATCAATGAAATTTCTGTAAAAGAACAGAACTTGAGGGAGAGAGGCACCCTATATAAAAATTCCACAGTTAAATTTGCAGAGGAGTTGAACTAGATGACCTTGAAGGGTCTCTCCCAACTCAAACGATTCTATAACACTTAAGAATTATGAATTTCATAAACATTATTTCATAAGTACATACTTTCAAAACCAATAATTTATATCATCTTACGTAAATGTTCATTAAGAAGACTATTTCCATATTATTCAGATGCGAGGAACACACATATTTTACTGCAATAAAAAAATTACAGAAAGTTACCTATTCTAATGTAACAGTGATTCACTCTTTAAGACACATGAGGAGTTACTGGCAAAATACTGCTGGAAAACAGGAAAGTATATGTACTTAAACATGATTTGTCCTGCTGTAGTCATAATCTAGCATAACAGAACTCTCCAGTAAAGATGCATTCTACATGTAACATTTCCAATTTGTTAATTCTCCAAAAATAAACATCTCCAACGATAAACATGTTCTACATGCATTTCAGGACTTGAGATAATACATATTAAAAATCCTCACTGATCTTTTCACTTGTTATCAGCAAATAGTATGCACCTTTCAGTCCTTCCAGAACCTGATGGCATAATTTGGTGCTAAATCACTGAGAAAAACATCATCCTATTGATTTTACTGAATGAAATGAACTGAACTCCCTTTCCTGCCAGTAACAGAAGGTTTCTAGTCTAGTGCAGACACAAGCAACACAGCACATGATAGGACTTGTTGGTTCATCACTTCAAATGGTGAGGAAAGCATCATCCAGAAGTAACATGCCAAACAGCAAAGACAGGCCCAAGTTTTCTGCGTTTTTTGTTTATATTCCAGTAAAAGATAAAAGATTTTATGTTAAGAAAACACTCTGGTCAATAAGAAATGCTTCATTTGTTGCTTACTGAAGTTTTAAGAACAATGAAGAGTTGAGGAATTCTACTGAAAAAAGTTCCAAAACTCCACTGTCAGCTAAAGAGCTATGGAAACTAAAGATGGGGGACACCATCTCTAGAAATCTGTTGGTATCATGAGCTACGTGAGCACTCAAAGAATAAATTTAAAAATATATTTTTATAAATTAATATACATTTATTTAACTACTATTAACAACAGCAGGAGTGAAACAAAGCTTTTCTGCTTCATATGCAAGTTCTGCTTCACCCTTAAAATACTTAATAGATTAACTCACAAAAACATGAAATAATTAAAGTATTACATAGACACTATGACAATTGCTTTCTAAATAGATTATATTTGCAAAACATGAATAGCTATAATGAATAACTTGTGAAAATTTGACTTAAGATTTCTCAAATTGTGACAAAATTCAAGATCCACTGTAGCAGAAGCAAGGTTCTTCAAAGAAGAATGTTAATGTTACTTAAAGGTTAAAAAAACAGACATTTCTTTCAATCTTCTCATAATCTGTATTGCACTTCAGAAAATAAGACTTACTTAAGCATGATCTTTTTCCAGCTGTGCTTGCACCTCCTGAGCACAAATTGCCTCCTCGATGGACGAGCTCAAGTTCCAAGTTCGTTCTGCATGAAAAACGTTGACAGTGTTGGAATAGCATTCTACAGGCTTCTGGAGACATGAGAGTCACCACAAACTCCCAGTATATACACTAATTGCAAGAATCCTGTGAAGCTATCTTTAGCGTTAGACTGTCCCAAAATATGACTCAGGATAAGGTAAACATTATCAAGATACTGCCATATGTGATCTAAAATGGTTCAATTAGTAAGTCCCATATTCACAATTATTTCTCAATCACAACTCTCTTAATATGGAAGCTTCTGCACACAACTCCTTGAAAATAAGGGAATTTATAAGCAAATTTGAAAGGACAATGCACAGCTTTCCTAAATTTCAGTCAATCAGACATGCCTAGGAACTGCTCTGGGGTTTTGTTTTGCTTTAAACAAACAGACAGTACAATGAGTATGCCACCAAGACACTAAGTATGAAAACAGTTAAGATTGCACTGGACGTACTGATCCTTACCAATAAGTCAGTTAATAAAAGCATTAGAGGTTAATTCTGAATGAAATGCCACTATTCACGCAGCTCATTAGTATGGCAGGAGTCATCACTAAATCTCTGCATGCCACATTGATGCCTGCTTTCTTTGTATTATTGTAATCTGATACTCAGGCATCAATTGTTTAAGCCACATTCAATAGCTTTGTTTGATTTTGGAACTGCATGTTTCTGTACTGCATTATCTTTTACCCTCAAGAGTTGGAGCAAACAATTTGCATTACGTACCTTAAAGGCTCTTTTAATTAAAAGGTATGTCCGTTGACTTGTTAAAAGCAAGGAATAAGTCCATAATTCTGAAATATTATTTTGCTTATTTGATTCAAAATGCAAAGCTCAGTCTAAACAGATTTAGTCCTTTAAATAAAATTCAGCAACTTAATTTTAATGCAACATGACTGAATATGCATTAAAATCTATTCTAAAATTATATGCGTATATTTCACTTCGAACATCCCCCACATGCATACATATTTAAGAAACCAAAGGATGACTATTTATTTAAAATATTTTTTTCCAATTTCAGCTCCATCCGTTTGAAAGAATATATTTTTAATATACAGTGTTTGTTAAGACTTTCATATGTTTCTAAAATAGTGAGATTGCAGAATACTACCGTGCCTAAGTTTGCAGCTTATGCCACCCATTTCTGAAGGAATGCTTTAATCCTCTCTACTCGGGAAAAAAAGGCAATTTAACATTGATAATATGTGCCTGCTCAGAGCTCCATCTGGTTGCTGCTGATAAGGGCATCTCTGTGACAGGGGAATTTTCCACTCTTCAGGCAATTTGCAGTGCTCACTGAACTTCTAAAAATCTACCAGCAAGGAAGCAGGGATTTCATATTAGTGGACAAAACAGCAACTGAACTAGCACGTGCTAGTTCATCATGGGAATATAAATGAAACTAGTATGTTTTATTTCTATAAATCTTTTGATAACTAATTTGGAGAACAAAATTAATGGCAGCATCCCAATAAAACACTTCTAAAAAATTAAGTCAAAAGGCACTACCTCAATGTCTAAGAGCACATTCAGATCCAGTATGTTTGTTTTCCCTTTCGTCACAACATACATACTCTTTGACAAAACAAATCTTTAAGACCGTCCTGAAGAAACTCTTCTTCATGCCTCTTCACTCCACGTAATGTACGGAGAACAATCTCTGGAAACATATGCCCCCTTGTACATGGCCTACTAATTCTCCTTCTCCACACTTCTCCACTGCCCCAAGCTCCTCAAAGACAGAAGCTTATAGTTCAGCTTTCTTGAAAAGCTAAATATTTAGCCTTTCCTCTAAGGCAGCTCCTTTGAAACAAACCCTAGACTTGGTGGAATGGCACACAATAAGAAAAGCATCTTCTGTCAAATTGAAACACCTTCTTGTAAGATGGTCTACATCAGACACAGCCCTAATCATTTTTGAGATGGACTTGCATATCTTCTGCCTATTCAAGCTCCCTTTTGCCTTGAGGGTCTGATAGTAAAAACTTACATACCATCTGCTATCTACTGAAGAGAAGCAGAGCTCTCACTGTCCAGTCTTTCAAAGAAGAAAAACTGATATCTGGTATCAGTCACAGATATCTGGTAACTGATAAAGGATATTTCAGAGACATCTGTGTTCTGTTGCTCCACTGCAGCCCCCTCAACATGAAGAAAAGGAAGGAGAAAAATCTATTCAAGTGACAGTTTCCCCTATCTAAAAATCTCTGTGCCATTCACTGGAGTAAAGAACTTTGTAGGACACCAGCTTTATCTTCTTTACCCACAGAAAAAAAAAAGAAAACCTGAGAAGACAGACTTTGCTCAGTTGTGCAGACTCCTAATTAAAAAATAGCTGTCCTTCATATCTCTTTGTGGGCTTTCATGTAAGAAGGAATGCATTAAAGAAATACAAGGTGTGCAGATACTGCCTGTTTCTTATACCTCATAACAAGAAGAGTACAAGGAACTGTACAAGGAACTAAAAGAAATGCTATTGGATTATATCACATGCATGCCTGCACATTCTCTGCAGTTAGCAGCTTCCCTACAGGCCTTTAATAAGACAGTTTTGAAAATTATTGGGTTAATTTCACCATCATTTTCTGTGAAAGCCTTGTATTACAGTAAGTCCAAAAAGTTTTACTATTCAGAGCATCTTAAAAGTAACAGTGTAGCCAGAGTGGGAACCACATCCTTTTCTTGAGTCTCCTGGTTGTGATACTGACAGCAATATATGTGGAATCACCCAGCCCAGAAAAATACTGGCAGTTATGAAACCTTCTAGAGAAAAGAAAAATGTTGAAGATACAACTCCAGCTGCTGATGTAGGACAGGCTTTATGTGATCCCCAATTAAGTAAAGAAAACTAATGTCTGATAGAGAGATTAAAAACACCTTGTGATTTAAGAAACATCAATGCAGCAGTGAGACAGAAATAATCTAATGCTCTGAATCACAGCAAAGAAGATTTAGCAGTTGGGAAAGGAAGGCAGAAAATTAATTTACCAAAAAAAAGTGAAGTTCCAAATAAAAAATAAAATGAGATAAGCAGCAGATGTAATGTTCTCCATGTTTTGCACCTTCACTACGTATACTAAAAATGAACAGACATTATTCCATCTTGCATATATATGCAAATGAAAAATCAGAAAACAATACCTTGATGCACTAAGTGCTCTAAAAGTGCTTTTTGAAGAGAGTGCAATACTCTTTCTTAAATTCATTTAAATATAAGAAGAAAACTTGCCTGGTAATACCATTAGCAATGAACATTAAAAAAACAAAAAACAACATACTCACCTGGCTACCGAATACATAAACAGAAAGTCATTGTCAGGTGATCCAGGACTCTTGCTGTAATCTGTATACTTCTTCTGTGTGGTACTTTTTATGTCTTTCATTACAGATTCCATTTCTTTACTGAGGTTTGTTTCAGACTATGAATAAGGACACAAACATATACTTAGTTTTACCTGAAGATGTACAACAGCGGATCACAGAGCTCAGTACTTTCATATTTCTAAAAATATCCTCACAATTACAATACTGTCTTTTAATGCCTATTTTTTCATGTCTCAGAGAATGTTACAGGTTATTTCTGACTCTGAGAACAGTGCAAGCAGTGAGATTCTTCACCCGGTGTTATTTTAGAGGATACCTACACTGCACAAATACATGAAAGTAACATCTCCATCAAGAATGGAAGACTAAGAAAAAAAAGTCTTGTGAAACTATGCAATATGTGAACATCTGGTAAACTACATTCCAAGTACAATAAATAATCCATATCTTTCATTGTTCTCAATAGACATTCTTTAAATAGCTTCCAGTCAGAAAGATAGTGTTATAGTATTTTTATAATCTAAAGAAATGATAACTGAATTTAATATATGACTCAGTTCCATGTAAATTGTTATGGAGATAAATGAAAATGTAATCTACATTTTTGCTTTTTTATGGCTTATTCTTACAGGCAATCCAATAAATGCTGCAAGTGTCTAGAATATTTTGATTAAACAGTGAAATAATTTTATCTTCCATATATTAAAAAAAAAGAAGTTTCCCACGTTGTTGCATTTTTAAGAGGTCACAAATACAACATAATGTAAAAACCGATACGTAGAGGCAAATTAACAAGGATCTTTCTGCCTTACACTGATGCTTACTGGGAAAGTTCCCAGCTGTTCTTGAAGATCTTCCACCTCCTGTACAAGATCTTGCATGCACTTGTTAGTATGACTTTGCCAAAGGCTTCTTTCCACATTGTTTCCAGGATAACAAGGAAGAACACTGTTAGCAAACTGCCTACAGAGAGGACAAGTAAATTCTCCTTTGTCGACTGAAAAGCCCTGGAGGACTTGGTCATTCTAAAAGAAAATAAAGAAGATGTAGCTGAAATTTGCTCAAGATTAGGCTTTGTAGTTTTAGGTGTATTGATTATCAGAGACTCAAACCAAAACCTGTAAAGAAAGAATAAGTCTCACTCAATCAAGTGAAAAGCTCTACAGACTGCTACAATCCTCCAACTCAACAAATATTTCTAATTTTAAGTACTCCCCACTGTCTACAATAAAATGATAAATAAAATTCAGAATACTTCAGTGTGGTACTTCGAAAAATTCATGCATGCTGTCTCTGTTAATTGCCATCAAGTTTGAGACTCCTTTCATAACATCATTTGTCAAAAGATAGTTTCATTTCCAATCACTAAGTACTCAAATGTATTTGAGTAAATACAGAGAAACATAAGTAGCCTCTGGAGAGCAGCATGAAAAAAAAGCTATCAACAATTGACTTTGTTATCATAGAGGATCAAAAAAATGAAAAAAATGGACACAGAAGTATCCGTTCGGGAAGTGCAGCCACCTTCAGAGTACTCTCATTGCTGACAAATGATGTTTCAGCATTGTGAATTGCCCAGAAGGTTTCCCACTCCTGGCAGAAGAGAAAAGCCAAATAAGGTACAGCTATACTTTAAACATTTAATCAAGTAATTGGCCCCAGTGCTAAGGCATTCTAGTAAACTTATACATACTTTTTTGAATGCTGATCTCTGAATGAATTTATCCACATGAAGTACATAAATTATTTTGGTACCAGGAATGCTACAAATAGGCAAAAATATTATGCAGTAATCCAGCTAGCAGCGATAGAAACTAGGGTCAAAAGTTCACTTAAATAATCTATAAATCTTGAAGAATAGAATGAGATGGAATAAGAATCTATTTGGTGTTTAGGTAAGAAGCCACCAGGAAAGGAAAGTCAGTATCTATATGATGTTACTTTTCTAAAATGCTAAGAAGTGAGATTCTACATTGTAAGTCCACATTTTACTTAATTACCTTGATGACACAATTACCCCCAGAGGTATCTTTACAGTTAAATGGAAAATAACAATTCATTATCAAATCCAAAGGTGGCTCAGCCTCCAGTTCCTCAAAAGGTAAATTTCACACGATTAACAATGCAGATAGTTAACTGCAGAACATTGTCATAAACTTTGCCTCTATTTTTAGAAAAGTTATAACAAAATAAAAGTAAGGAATTATCACATAAATTAAATTTCAATTAAAAAAGCAGTTCCACACTGAAAAACATATATAATTTAGTCTTTATTACACTAAATAATAAAGAAATAAATAATTGCTTAATCTGATGACTTTCTACCACTGCTCTGCTTTTTGTAACATCCTACATTGCCACTAAGCTGCAATTGGGCTGCAAGCAAAAGGAGACCAGCAACATTAATAGAAACACCATCCCATTGTCTCATGCCATACAAAAATACGGATGTCTGTTCCAATCAACAGCTTCTGAGGTTTGACTAACAAACTGTTCTAATGCCATACAAACAGAAGTAATTACTTAATGAGAATTATTATTTTTCTCTCATTGATTACAAGAGTTAAGCTATTTTAACCCACTTCTCCAAACTGCATGCGTATGAATAACACATCTTACATGACGTGAGATAAAAATCTGAATTTTCATATTAGGAATGTTAGTTTTGAAATCAGCTAAATTTATGCTTTTGAAATACATCTTTTTTCTTCAATTCCTTGGTAATTTCTACTACACATTAAACACCAAAATAGGAATCAATTTCAACAGAAAAGAAAGAAATCATGAGAAATGCTGGAAGTGAACATACATGCCAGAAAATAGAAGCAACACGGATTTCATTTTTCAGTGACAGGGTAGCTTTAAGCATCTTTTCCTCATATATCTAAATAACTTCAAATAAAGTGTTTTGTAAGTAATTTCAAGGTGTAATACCAAACCTATGGTATTACCTATGGTTTGGTATGGTAATAAAAACAACTTGTCCATTGATGTTAAACATAAGTACTAAATCATTTTTCTCTGAACTGGACAACATAAAACTAACTGAACTTCTCGAGAACAGTGCAGATACAAGTGAAAAAGATGATCTTCAGTTTTACTTACCCGTAAAGACTCCATGTAAGATTTATGACAATCAATGTGTAAAGTGTGACCACAGGTTTGTACATAAACACCTCCTTCCCAGCCTATTGAGACTGCTTGCAAACAGGAACTCTAAATAAAGAAGACAAACACGATAGTAATAAAGGTATTTACCACAGACCACTTGAAGATTAAAAAACAACACTGCATGCAAATAAAAACCTGTCTAATTTAAAAGATACATGCTATGGAAATTTTAAAACTACGTATTTTTCTAAGGTATTTACTTATACTAACTTAGATATCTGCCATTACGTTATTCATTCCAACAGAGATCATCACTTCAGTTAAATCTCTAGTTTTTATAGAGGTCGTTGTCTTAAGTGATATAAAATTTCTGGCAGTACATTAGGAGAACAGCTCTACACCTCTACCATCTATTCCAATAACACAACCTTACCTTTCCCATGTAGTACAAGGGCAACCTGCTTCAGCAATGCATTTTATTGATTTTTTTCATATAATTAATTTAATAACAAAAGCAGTTACATAATTACAATGTCAAACTTATTAAAATTCAGTGTGCTTTTCTTTAAAAGAGTTGTTGAACAACATAAAGTCAAACAATCATGATTACTAGGTTCCGTGAATTAAATTTTATACTAAGAATGTTTTGAAAACGTGGGCCTTACTTTAATATTGCACTTAACAGCCCACATGTCAGACCTAAACAGTTAAATAATTGGTAGCTCTTGAAGAAGTAATGAACTGAAAAAAAACAGTCATTATTGGCAAGCTTACAACAAGGAATTATTGGAAATATGCTTGCAGACTATATAGCTATATAGTCAACCTAATTATTGACTATAATTAATCTTTGTTTCTCCAATAAGTAATTTCATAGACAGATTGAAATTTACATTCTAATTATACATTTAAACAACAGGAAAAGATTTAAAGCTACTGCTATTGCAAAACAATTTTTAGTGTAGACTTACCTTAAAATGGTCTTTACTGTATGATACAACACCAGATATAACATATAACCAAAGTGGCTTTTCTTAGGATGTCCTGCCATCTCCAGCATCGTTTTTCCTGCATGTGAGCTGATGCTACAAACTCCATCTACACTATAAAGATGTACTCCTTCCTATTCGCCCTGCATAGATTCAATATTGCCAAGAAAAGTTTTTTCCTGTATGATTTAGTAGGCAGATGGTACCATGAGCAAGGCATGGCCATCAGACATACCGGGATAAGCCCCACAGGACAAACGGTGCAACCAGGGCAAGCACTGTCACATGGAATTAATAAGGCTGCTTGGTGACATTTGTTTATTTAAGGACACATTTAGACAACTTAAATTCTACTGTGTCTTTCCCCATTTCTAAGATTCGTATCTAGTAGGAAACAGTAGACTCCTCAACATTAGTGAAACCTGGATTGCCTGATCCTTAATGAAATTACCTAGTCTGTATATAGGATAAAGCTTTTTCCCAGTTTTTCCTTTTGTAAGTAGAATAAGCTGTAATGTTTCATAACTAAAAAGGTTCCTATCTGAGGAAAATTTTCTTGCCTCCTGTTAGAGGAAGGACACTCACTGGGAAGGACACAGTTGATAAACAAAGGACTTTTAACGCTTAGCTCAGCTGAACAAGCCACTCAAGACACTATCAGATGTCTCCATTTTTATGCCAAAAGCAATTTAAGGATTAGTTCTTTCATGCAGAGACATATTTTAGCACAGTACTGACCTAGAAACAACTTAATTCAAATAATGTTAATGACTGAAATTTTGGAGAGCAGGATGCATTTGCTCACTGCATTATAGCATATTTTAGACCAGTCTGTTGGTAGTGCTACTGCACAGAAGTGGAAAAATACACTTCAGTGTAATCAAACTTTTGCGTAACAGTTTGCTTGGAATGTCTTCCCTTTGCAGCAGGCAAATGTAAAAATAAGCTTTTAATATTAATTCAATACTTATGATTCCTTCAGTAGGAAGTAATTCTCATTAACAGTGGAAAATAAACAGGTGCACACTACTGACACACAGAAGCTTGACAGTCTGTCTCAACCTGAGAAAATGAGACGTTACACAAAGTGAGCTATTTTCTTTCTTTCCTATAAGGGAATATCTTTGGTTAACTGAAGAACAGATTTGTAGAAACACTATCAATGCCACCAATGCAAAAAGAAAAAGTTGAAATGTTTCATTTATCTGTGGACCACAGACTAAGGGAAAGCTAGCTAACATGTCTTAAAAAAAAAAACAAACTGCTTCTTTTTTTTCTTCCTCTTTAAAGCCAACGTCTAAGCTCCTAAATGCTAGCTCTTGGGCAGATCTAACCAAATAACCAGCATGTCAGAGGATACATCATCTGCTCCAGAACAACTTCTCAGAACACTTTTCCATTGTCTTAAACAGTTGTTTTATACAGTAGCAGGGAAAATAACAGGCAGCTTTTCCAGTAAAGGTCTAACAGTGAACAGGCCCTGTTAAGTAATAAGAGTTGGCTCTCAAAATTCAATATGAGAAGTTATAACGTACTGCTTTTAGCTTGCAGGAGCAAAGCAGAACTCTCTTGGGAACAGCTAACAGACTTCGAAACAGACAACAATATATCACTGAATGCAAATCTGAACTTCAGTAATTTTGCTCAGCATTCTGGATATAGCAAAACAGGACTTTCTTTTGCGGGCCCCTCCTTTCCATTCAATCATCTTCACTGTCTCTGTGGTGACCTGTAGGGACTTTCTCAGCCAAAACAACTCTTTTCATTTCCTCTCTCCTACTGAACTACTTTTAACCAATGGTAATTCCTTGACTGGATTAACAGAATGGCCACAAGAAAGCTGGTGTTTTGAAAATAATACTTAAGTCAGCAAAAACACATCTCAATTATGTGGTCACACTAAAATGAGAAACATTCTCTTATAGACAGAATCTGCAGGGATATTTAATGCATCTACATCTGTAGACATGGTAGTTACCTACACCAAAAACATAGCTAAGGGAAAGCTAGACATCATTTGAAAATAAGGACCCTACCAAACGTAAACAAACTATTGCAGCAGGACAAAGTGTTCACTGAGTGTATCAATGGAGCTATGAGGAGGACTCTTGTATTTTCATTTACCTTTTTCACACAGCTCATTTCTTAAGTGGTAGTTTCATTCAAGTGAAATACTTACATCTTTAAAGTATCGCTGTAAAGTTGCAAGCCTCACATCATGCAGTGCTGCACAGGTATCCCAAGGGTATATCTGCTCCTCCTCAGTAGTAGGCAGTTTCTTCGGCTCAGTGCTATTGCGGCATTGACCTAACACTGTATACAGAATACAAGCAAGAAAGAATACAACAAGTAACAATATACCAAAGAATGAAGAAAACAAGCGGGAATACCCCAGCTTATAGCTACAATGTGTTCTGTTGAAATAAAACAGTAAAAAAAATTACTAAAAAACTAAGTATCGAAAGCAGTGCTTTTGCACTGGAATTGTGTATGTACACGCAGCTATTTTCTCTTTCTTCTACAACTTATTTTCTATATATACTGCTGGATTTGCAGAAATTATGAAGGAATTAAGATTGTTCACTCCTCCAAACATTTAAAGTTTCCCAGTATCCTCCAAAAAAAAAAAAAAAAGACTTCCATCATCTTCCCACACTTCTTGATATTCAACAATATTTATGCACTCATTATAAAAGCCGTAGAACCACTGCTTATCTAATAAGTCATGTTCATACCTGAAGATGCTTGTAATAGCACAACTAGCCCTGTAGGTCTGTCTTCAGTAGAAGGACCGCTTTGTCCACAAATAACACAGTCATATATTGCCTCAGAAATGTGCTGTTCTGATGTAGCTATCTCCATGGCAATATCAGCATCTGGCGATTCTAAAAACAGACAAGAAAGCCAAGGGAAAGAAATTCAATTGCACTTGTTCTTCACTACATCAGTACACACCAAAATGATTCCTTTAGTTAAATCTAGAACAAAAATATTGAAGGCTACTTGAAACAAACCTCGCTCTTTTAAGAAGTCAGAAGAGACCTACACAAGGAAGTACACATTTTCCCACATTCACAACTATTTCCAGGGAAATTAAATGCATAATTCAATTTCGGTATTAAACTTCAGCTTTTTAAAAAGATCTATAAAGCTAAGGTGCAACTTCTATTCAATACTATCCCAAAACTCTGAATACATGAAGTGTAAATAAATACAGAATTGCTACTAAAACTGGAGATGCTCATAACTATTTCCTTTTAATTACTTTCAGAATAAATCTAGAGAAACAATTTCAAAGATGCAGAGAAAACATGAACAAAGTAAATGGTGGTATCAACACTCATATGCAGATTGGGTCATCAATTCTAAGTGCCAGTCATTCTGAAAGATAAGCATAGTTTAAGGAAACAAAATTATTTTTCTTTTTAAATGAAACTTAGTCTTCAAAACTTTGGGATGCATTAACAAAGTAATACATTGTTGTGCTTTATAAGATAATGGATAACTTAAGATTTGCTATCTAAAAATTGAGTGTTTTTCCAGTGATCCACATTGTAACTTCCTAGGGGCGCAGTCAAACATACAAGGCTAAAGATCAGCTTCAAAGCACTGAAACAATCACAAGTAATGCAACTTAGCCCACATGACAAGCAATGGTAATGGGTTCTGGAGGTGGGGGAGGGTACAGCATTAACCAAAACAGAAGGAATTTTATGACATTTGAAAGTTGGTTTAATAGCACAGAAGGATCAAGGTTGGCAGAGGCCCCTGGGGATCCTCTAGCTCAGATGCCCCAGTCAAAGCAGGGTCAGTTACCACAGGTCTTGCAGGGCTGTTTCATCAGATTATGCCACCAAAGTTAAGTGGAGGTAGATTTTATTTGAAGATGCAATGAAAATTCTTTACTCAACAGTTCTCACACATTTCTAATTTCTTAAGCTAAATTCAAGTGAAATTTCATACATGGCCAAAGAAAAGTACACAAGTCATTTATGCAGACCACATACAAGTAGAATGTGCCAGATCTGCTTGAGAGGGTCTCTGCTGAAAATATCAAGAAATAAAGTGAGGAACTATTTTTTGTTTGGAAGAAAAGCACCTTCAGACTAAATGATTCACTCCTAACTGCTCAGGAACACAGGCTGTTAAGCCTCTTGATCTAGAATATGAGAGTACATGCTTTCTGTTCTTACCTAGTAAATTCCCCCCCCTCTCCC
>VXAB01007552.1:273729-338064 GCA_013399175.1 Odontophorus gujanensis | reverse complement strand
GGGGGGGAGGGTATTATCCCACCACCTTTCAAACCATTTTTGCAGGATCCTGCAGTTTCCACCAATTGTAAACTGCCAGCAGCCAAACCAGGACAGCTCAGCAACCCCCTGAAGACTGAGGATGCAGAGCTCCTTGATGGGAGAGAGAGGAGGGTCAGCACCCCTCCAGGGCTAGGCCCAAGCCTGCCAAGCTGGGCAGCAGCCATGTGAGACAAATAGTGTATTTTATGTTAATCACAGTTTGGAAAACAACCAAAGATGCTCATAGCTTCAACCTCTGGAGAGTCAAGAATTTTAATTAAATTAATTCATTTCATTTCATTTCACCATTGTCCTAACAATGGCAATGCATATGAAGGAGGAGCGAATGGGAAACACAGTAATGACAAATGGCACTGACAACCATTCACCACATTCTTCTCCCAAGGTTCACCCTATGTCACAACAAACCCCACAGCTTCACAGTTCCAGGACTTTCCTTTGTCCCCATAAATTAATTCAGAAATCAGGATAAGTGCAAACAAAGACAAAAATCACGGAAGGATGAAAATATTTAAATACTAGACTGAAACTCAGGGTGGTACCAAGCACTCTATGTGCTTGTTTTAAAAAGAGTTTAGTTCTTAGTTTAGTTTTTATACCAATACGAGCAAGAGACTCAAAGCTACAAAGTCTCAGCATTTGCCACTTCCTAGCCAGTACCAATCAGTGTGCTATGACCTCAATTTCATCACAGAGCACATTGCTGCCTATATTCCCACCCCCCCACCATTTTGTACTATCCCTAGTTTAAAGGCACGATTCATTCTCTCTCTTTCCCCTACCCAGCCAAATCCCAAAACCCAAAGGGTTGTATAAAGGTATCTAAACAATACATATAATTTACAACCTCTGACTTGAGTCAACATATTTCTTGTTGTATATGTTGTCCATCAAAGTGGCACCGTGGCATCAAAGCAACCATTAGCATGCTAATATCGTCTGTACTGACCCAGCACATCTATTCACTAGAGATCAGTACTTAATTTATTTTTCTATCTGGGTTCAGAAGATTGAGGGTTAGGAAATATATGTCACCTTGCATTAAAACTCTGCACTTCTTTTTATAAACTAACTAAGGAGCTTGAAGGACACAATGAGGTCCTGCTGAGACTCAACATCACAAGAAACAAACATTAAAACCACATCAGCCAATTCACAAATTGACCAGTCTACAGATTTTCACAAAGTTACAGTTGATTAAACAGTTTTGTGGCTTTGAACCACTGTATTTCATATTTATAAAGCTTACAGAGATTTTTACAAATATCATTGAAGTAGTTAAAAGCTGCTATTAACCTGAGGCAGAGGGATTTATTTTTGTTGTTAGTAAGGTCAGCCTGAAGGGTATCACAGTTGCACAGTTTCCAAAATCTCTTTCATGAAGTTCCACACAATAACAGGCAAAACACACATTCATATCAAGACAAACTCTCAAAACAAAAATGTAAAATCACAGAACTGTAGGAGTTGGAAGGGACCTCTAGAGACTGAGTCCAACCTCCCTGCCAAAGCAGCTCCCTAGCCCAGGTTGCACAGGTAGGTATCCAGGCAGGTCTTGAACATCTCCAGAGAAGGAGACTCCACCACCTCTCTGGGCAGCCCATGCCAATGCTATAGCAGCAGCTATACCAGCAGACTAGAAGGTTTGTGGTGCCTTTCATAACACGTTTTTGACTCCCCAGACATTCTCAAGTACTTTTTATCCATTGCTCTTAGGCATTTCAGGATGCAGTCTCTATTTTTTTACGTTTATCCTGCAAACAGCTACAGATAGCACTGTGGATGCCATTCCATGCTAGTTCGTTAACATAACTCTTCCTAAATTTCACTTAATTATATCCAGGCAAGCTTGAATGGCACCAGTGGCAGTTGTACAGATGTCAGAGAATATAAACAGAAAGTAACAGAAAATGCACATGTTCACTCAATACTTATCTCAATTCTATACATAAATTCAAAATGCAAAAGCCTTTATCTTATTAAAACTTGATGCTCTACAGAAGTCATAAATGACATTAAAAATTGCGACAGGCTAATTCTAGAAGGTTTTATATTAAAAAGTAAATACTTCAGAACACTTCTCGCCAATTCAATTACTTCATCCACTAAATACTAAGTTAAAAAAAAAATAAAGCAAGTGTGACAGAAAATGGGGTGCTCTTAAATGTTTTAAGCATCACATATTCATTCCCAATTAATTACATGTTCATTATTACCTGTTCTAAAAAACGACATTAAGCAGCTCAAGAAAAATTTAATGCAGAAGCGGATATAGTGCTGGAATACGCCTTGGGTTTTGTTTGTTTTAAACTGTAAAACAGCAATACCATCAGGAAAATTAAAAATAATAATAATAAGAGCAGTTAATCACAGAAAAACTTACCAACATCCATGGCGGTTTCCATAAAGCTTTTCTGCCTTGAGGCAAATTCAGCCAACAATTTCTGTTGCCTCTCTCTGGCCTTCTGCCGTCTGGGTGAAAAGAAAAAGGGGAGATGGGGGGAAGCATGGAAAGGAAAAGAAAGAAATGTGAAATAGAGGGGAAAAAACCAATAATGTCAGGCTGATTACAATTACTACTTTAATATCATTTAATCCTATATTTAGAGAACTTGAATTAAATTTTCAAGCTTTAAAAAAAAAAACAACAAACAATCCATTGCTCTAGAAGCAGATTCTGGTGAGAAATAAGCAAAAACTGAAGTCCAAAAGGAAGTCATAAAACTCTGTCCTAAAAAAACTTCTGGAAGATCCTTAACAGATGAAGACTTGCTATCACTAAAAACAACCAAAATGAAATAAAACACTTCTACCATCCAGGTCCACGTTCTTGAAAATTATTTTTCTACTACACAAAGGCAAAGTGAAACACCTGGCATCAAAGAAATCCAAGTCCTCATGAACAACCAATCAATTTCAACAATTACCTGCGAATGAGGCAGGCTTTTTTATTCTTATTTCTTATCAGGCCTGATGGCAAGAGAAATGATTATGAATAAACTCTCTCCATTTGAGACTCCTCATACTGGCATCCTCTCTGCAACCTCTGGCCACCAACAGTTTTTCTCCTGACCTAAGTTTGAGATAACTTCCAGTTAGAAAGCCTTATCTCCCTGTTATAAATACTTCTCTCCATTCTTAAAATATCACATTTCATGCACCATTTACATTCAGTTATTTTCCTTATTCCTGAGCTCACCAATACCCGTTTTCATGATCTTTTTACATCCATCACTACTCCTTTACCCCCTACAGCATGCATATTTACCAGATTTTCCTCTTCTGTAAGCATCAGGAAGGGATCTTCAGTTTGACAAGAGTTTACAGATAAGCAAAATTGAAGAGTTAAGTGGGGAAAAACAAACCAAATTCACACTATAGCTGCTCACCAGATGGAACATGTGGTGAGTACTTTCCATAGTACCAGCCAGTGCAACTAGGGAAGCTCCATCAGAGCTACGAACTCCGTTCATTAGCATTAACAGCAATTCTTTCCCCACCTAGTTAGAGATGATTAGGTTAACCAAGGAGGAATCTTAAAACATCGCTTAGCATCTAATATGAATCCTCTTCAGCCTACAGTACTGCCTGACAATCACCAGCCTGGAGCAGGAACATACTTTCACAGGCTCAAAACAGCAAATTTGATGCCAGTTGTTACCCTAAGGTGCCCTGTACATCAAAGCTTTTAAGGTGCCTTTAGAAAAACAAGTTAGAAATCCAAGTATCTCTGCCATTTATCTGTCACACTGTAGAGCCACCATTTCTCAAAATAACTTCTATTTACAACAATCCTAAGATTCATTATTTTGAGGACCATATCAGGGCACTCGTTAAGCCTGCTTTTATTTATTTTCCCCTGGGAATTTCTCAATATATGCCTCAGCTGAAAGCAGGATGACTGTAAATAGAGGCCTTTAATAAGAAGACATAAACAAACTCTGACAGATTCAGTACAGCTCAGTAATTTTCCATGATGGCCCATGGGGGCATGACACTGCAACTGAAAAAATACAGCAAGCAGCTCAAGTTCTCTTCTAGTTCTGTATTTTGGTTTCTATGGTGACAGCTCTTTGTATAAGCAATGCCAAACTTGTCATTATATGTCAAAGTAACCAAAAAGGGTCAACACTGAATGCTCAGTCTGCTTGATCTTCATTATTACAAACTGGGACTTGGGGGGGAAAAAACAAGAAAAAAAATCAAAATCAAGGAAGTAAAAATTACAGTCTGTCCATAAAAAAGCAATGCCAACCCATGAGATCAAGTCATTACAGTTATCACATTGTCATAAATGTCACGTCTTCAAGTGCCTTCATGGATTTGAAGACAAGAAGATAGTCACTCAAAGAACATGAAAACATTCATTTTTATACATATCATTCATATTCACTGATCACCACACATACTATACTTTCTAAAACGAAAAATAACTTTACCCTTTTCAGTGAGGAAAGTTATGCTGATTCCCCATCCTTCTGTAAATAATGCTAGCACTACTGAGAACCAGATCAATCAGTAGATGCAGAACACACACTGCCCCCTTCTGCTACCACATTGTTTTGTTACTAATGTTACCTTTCTTCTTTATCCAACGTTTTCTTCTCTGCAGAACTAATTTTTTTTGGTGGTACAGGAGGAGTCACCTTTCTGCATATCTCTTCTATTATACGTTTATTCAGTCTGCTCTGTACAGCAGCTTTCAATAAAATTCTTTCTACTGCTGTCATTCCATCACCATGAGAGTATCTTGGAACTTCTGAGTGGATTAAAACATCCACATCATCCAACCATGGAGGATAATAAGAGTTCTGTTTTCCTGAGAGTTTGTGATGTAATTTAATCAGCAAGGACAGCATACTTTCTTTCACTTCTAGAATGGCTGTGGTTAGCTGTGGAGTTGCACCAGGTGCTGACCATTTCATCGATGCTTTGGGCCGAACCACCTGATTTGCTTCACTGCTGTTCCGATTGATGATCTCTTGGAATTTTTTTCTACGTTCTGCAACCAAACTGAACACTTGAGCTGTCCCTGAGTTCTTGTGGGAATAAAATAAATTAGAATATTTAATTTTCAGAAATAAAATTCTAAACAACATACATTTAGTATGTACATAGCTTTATAAAGCTATAGAAATATTTTCAATTAGGAGGAAATCTGTGAAAAATTTTAGATTCTCTCTTTCAAACTGTATTCAAATTTGGTATGCCAAAATATTAACCCTGCATGTCACACTTTTATACAAATCTGATACACACAGCTGCATAAAAAGCCAAGTACAAGAAGAAATTTTGTCCATAACAAATGTCTAACAACTTGCTTTGCTTTAGTTAAACTTTGAATTCTGTTCTCCAAGCACCATTTTCTGCTCTTTCAAAAATATCTGTCATTTTTGTATCTTTGTGCTATTTTAAATTACTTTAATACAAATCCACTGAGCACTGCTGCACAATGTAACTCAATCCCAAGCAAGTGATCCCAACACATCCCCACAGGCATTGTCCATCTTGCATGAATTAGCAGAGAACCAGAAGACACAAACTTATACCTGCAAGCAGAGCTCACTATCCAGTGCTGATGAGTAGTTACACTAATGAGAGAGCCAACTTCAGTACTTCTGTTCTGAGCTATTCTGACTGTCAGTCCCAAATTAAGGAAACACGGAAACAAACTGCATACACTGAATCCATAGCAGAAATGTTTCCTGAACATTCAGTCTGGTTTCCCCACCAACCAAAAAATAATAATAATAATATACATACTGCCAAAACTACTTGGTTTCAAATGCACTTTCATATTAAGTTTAAACTAACCTAGATTTGAGAAAGCTAGAACTACTCTAAATTATTAAATGTTAGTAGTATCTTGGCAAGACATAAAAAACAAGCCTAAACACAAAGCTCAAGCAGTAAGCTAACAAAGACGTTTTACATTTGATATAGTTTTAATTTCAAAATATGTATTAAAAATTTTAAGACCATTCTTTGCTGCAAGTCCATACCTAAGATTACAAATCAAGAATATGAAAAAAGCATGAGTCTCTGCAATATAAATTAAAAGGAAAAATTAGAACATGTCACTGAATGTTAAGGTGAGCATGATTAAAGCCATGTTGCTCGTTAATTGCTTAGGAGAGCAAACTGCACACAGATCTACCTCTCTCTGAAGGCTCTTCCGCCTTGAACTCTGGTAGATTGAGGACAAAAAAGATTAATTAACTGTAACATTTGGAAAGAGATAGTAGAAAAAAATTTTGCTATAAGAAAAATATACTATCCTAAGAAATATATAAAAACATTTGTAAAGAAATCTCCGCCTCCCCCTACCCAAAAACCAACCAAACAAACAAAACCATCAGGCAATTGGAAAGAGACAGTATTTGTGTATACTTACTTGTGCTGAAGCTAAACCATCTGAACTGGTACTTGCAGGTGGTTCTTTCTTCACTTCTGGAGCAGTTTCTGGTACTCTTACTCGGACATAATTAATGAAGTGCCGCATGTTAGAAACCAAGTTACTGCCTGGAAACCAACTGTCATGGCAACGTTCTTGTCCACCCGTAGATTCCTGAAGAAAAAAATAGAATTGTATATACTTCCTCTTAAAAGCTCCATAGATTTATTGTAACTTATAACCATACTGCAAAAAAAATTTCACCTCTCCACAAGATATCAACATTAGGTTAAAGTACCTCACTAAAGCTGATATAATTTTCTGACTGCAGTAGTGACTGATGCCTACATTGAGGACTATAACTCCAATAAATAAATGACATATCATGTTAACATCACTATCTAAGAAAAGCAAACGACACTATTCAGGATAGTGAAAAGCTGTGTAACCTAAGATTAATGAAACAAAGAATCTAAAGATTACATAAGTCAATCTCAAAAAACAAAAAGACAATGCATATAAGAAAAATGTAACTGCTAATGACAGCATTGATAATGGTCTCATCTGAAAATCTAGAAACTTGAGTTTCCGATTCAACTCTTTTTTTCCAACAAGCTTCATGTGCTAATTTAGAAAATAGTAATTAGGATGTATAACTGATCTACGTTGAATCACTTGACAATACCTTTTTTAATGAAAAATATTAAATGAGGGGTTTTTTTTGTTTTGGTTTGGTTTTTTGTTTTTAATAAAACATCTTACCATCTCTTCATCTGATTCTCGTTCTGGAGAATTTTCCAACCCCAGCTCAATCAGATACAAAACCATGCAAAGGACATGTTCTGACAAATTCTGATGATCCATTAATATCTAGGCAGAAAAACAGACAACTACATCTCACAAGGCTTTCATCTTTCATATTCATACAATCTCAATTACAAAAGAAAAAAAACAAAAAACAAATTGCCAAAGGCATGACAGACATCTGTAACTTACATTGGGAGGTAAAGAATGAAACCTTAAGTCTCACATGAACAAATACAAAGTACTACCTATGAATTGTCTTTCAGCACAACCTTCTAGGTTACTGAAGGCATGAAAAGCTTTGAGCTACACATTTTTAATAAAACCACTGTGCTTTCGAGAGTTGTGTCATGAGATATGAGTATCAATTTCTAGGAAAAGATGAGGCAGGCTGAACAATATGAACACCACTTCCTACCCTTCTGTATTTTTGGTAGACGCTAAGCTCCAACTTTAGTACTTAAAACAAATTTTTCTTTTTGTTCCACCGTAGTGCTTTAAGTCTAATCATTTCTTATTTTATGTTTCACATAGATTTTTGCAATCACACTCACAGCATGGCAAAAGCTATTGCTTACTGAAGCTACTAAAATTTGTCAGCTTTTGAGCTTTTCTATCTTAAAGGTGAAATCTATTAAATGAATTCAGATAAACTCTTCAGTTTTCATTTATCCTAACGAAATATTGTCAATTTATAAGATACTTCATTACAGAAAGAAAGCAGGTGAAACAAGAGATAGGAAGCTTCTAAATCACTTACCGATATATACACTTAATGATATATTCAACAGATTTTCTGTTCATGAAAGCTAAACAGTGAAACAGCTTAAAAGTGGCATACTTAAGAGCACAAAAGGAAATTCTGCTCAGGAAAAATCACTGATGTGCCTCAATCAAATCATTTTTCAATATCCCCTCATCTGCTTCTGCACCACACTGCCTTGATGGAGTGCACTTTCCAAGCGCAAGAAAAGGCTCAGATTCATCCTCTGATGAATGTGCTCTCAAAAAAACAATGCATTTCTCTTAAATAAGACTAACTAAGTTAATTAGATAAGACTTCGATAGGCCAACTATCAAAAGAAAAATTAACAGCGTGAATTTGTCCTGAAAAACAAGCACTATAACATTATCAAAAACAGAACTTATCCAGGAAGCAGCATTAGAACCAACTGCAGATTTGAGATTGTTACGGTTTTATGATTTTTGTTCTATTATTGACATTCCACATCATAACATCATATAGTGTATTGCGAGTTAAAGAGTCAATGCTCTAGCTGCACGGATGATCGATAGTTCTGGGTATATCTGTTTCAGAAGAGAAGAAGAACTACGTTCCCCAGAGGACTGTGCGATGCTTTGCATTTTTACGTGTTTCCCCTCAGAGGGAAAGATAAAAACTGTCTGTGGTCACAGGACCCTCCCTTTCCTTTGGAATGGACTCAGCAGTGGGTGCTCGCTGCCATCTCACTTTCAGCGTTAGCGTAAGGCCTTCAGTTTATCAGACACTCTCTCTTGCTCATTTTATTTCATTTATTAGCTTCAATTCCAATTATATTGTATTATATTGTGTTATTTTACTTTCTGATAACTTATTTAGTAAATTAGCTTTCCTCCTCAGATCATTGCTGCTGATTTGTTCCTAGACACATCTCCCTTTCCCCTTTCCTGGGGTGTGGGTCTGCAGGTCCCCCACACCAACTGTTGTGGAATCGGGCCGAACCTGCCCGTAAACCGTTGATTTATCTGATACACAGGATGTAAGGCCATCAAGGCCGTACACATTTAAAAAGGCTGTTGTTGCCATCCAGCTCCTCAGTGGGAGACAAAAGAAACCAGTAACCCATCTAAAACCAATAAGGAACAAGTCAAACAGCAACTCTGATCATTCAGACAGGGTTGCTTAAAATAGGACTGCCCACGTACTTGGATACCTGACTTAGAAGTCTGTACATGTGAACTAATAATTCATGAAATAATCATCATGCTAGACCTACAAAATAAATGCGAAATTAATCTCTCTCTGCAGAGATACAACCAATTAATGACAAGAATTTAATACAGTAAAATGGAAATCTTAACCACCTCAGTCATTCTGATGTTTTAATGGGTTTTTTGCTCAGCTAGCAAGAAGAATTCTAATTGAAAGCACTTCCTCAGGAGAACAAAAATAAAAGCGTTATATACATTTGAAACACACTATTCCAAAACACCTAAAAATACAATTCTAAGCATTCCTGTTTTACAAAAGTAAAATACTGGATTTTATGAGAATTATGACTGTACCTTGTAAAGAAGTGTGAACAGCACAATGTGCAAGGTCTTACAGTGTAAAAGCTTAACGAGACCTTTGTAACTCGGATGTAGCGGTGTTCTCTTCTTGTAAGGAGGCCATGGGTTCCCAGGAAATTTACCACTCTGCTTTAAACTGTTGAAATACATTAGATTTGTGTTAAACACCAAAGCGATGCAGACAACTGTCTGTTACAAACAGCTATACTGCACTCTGTCCAAATCAATTGCAGAATTGATGACCATTTCTTAGAAATTTAATTTCTCTAAGCAACATTCCAAATATCAATGTATACAGAAATAGCACACTGTAGCACTTTTCTGTGGATTTACACTGATCAAAATGACACTTACAAAGCTATATGAATTGTTAGTTACAGCTCTGAATTTAAGAGATTCTTTTTCTAATATGCCCACTGAAGAGATGGAGAACTTTTCACGTCACCAAAATCCACATTAGTCAGACATCAAACAGAAAATTCACATCTGTAGGACTGGATCGCAGGCAATAATAAGAAACGCTAAACAGAATTTTTAAATTCATAGATACAGTTGTGCTGGTAGAGCCAACTACAGACTCAAATTTAATACTTATGTGGAAATATTTTTCTCTTACAGTACATTTATGATGAGCCTTTGACTTAAAACAATAAGCAAAGGGACAGAGGACTGTTTTATGTTTTAAGGATGTTTTGAAATTGATTTTTTACTTTCAGGGAATGAAATAAAAGAGAACCAAATTAAGTCAGGTGAAGTAAAATCTGTAAGAATGAGAATTTCATTGGATAGCACGTAAAGGACAAAATCAAATTTTGTTGCATCTTAGAACTTAGAAGGGTGCCTATATTAAAAACAGAATTCATTGAATTCTTTCATGGTTTCTGTCATGGGTGAACACATTAAAAAAATGCATTATCTTCAACACTATATCAATAGACAGAACATGACAAAACCACAGGATGGTTGAGCTTGGCAGCCCATCTGGTCCTATACCCCTTCTCAGGTTGGGATGACCAGAGCAGATCCCAAGGTGGATCACCAAGGAGGAAACTCCACAGCCTCTCTAGGCAATCTGTGCCAGAGCTCCATCAGCCACACAATACAAAAGAGCTTCCTGATGTTCACACAGAGATATTCCTTCCTGTTAGTGCCACTGTCTCCTGTTCTAGCACTTGGCACCACTGGAAATAGCCTGGCTCATCCTCTACTCAGTCATTCATATGTATATTAACCAGATACCCCATGAATCTCCTCTTCCCCACGCTGAACAGCTCTCTCAGCCTTTTCTCACAGGGTAAATAAAAAAACTATAACACTAATGTTTCACTTACCTACGTCTAAATAAAATAAAAAGGCTCCTTTCTTTAAGTGATATAACTTATTTTGAATCTAACTTTTAGTGAAATATTAGATCTGTAATGGTATTACTGATTTGTCACTTGAAATGCATTAAACATTTATGGAAGAGTAATAGTCTAAGCCATCCAGAACCCTGGATAAATTTACACTGTGTGAACTTCTGAGCTATCTACTCAAATAGAAGTGCAGAGCTTGAAAACACTGATAGCACAAATAACATCCTTAGAGAGCAAAAAGAATAAAAAAAAAGAAAAAATGCTGTTCTGCAATAAGGAACAAGAAGACACTACATTTCTAAAACAGATTCAACTTACAAGGCTGTGTATCGGTCCATTGCAGACTGCACGTCTCTACGGTAAACCGTTCGAAGTATTACCATTACAGGGTCAAATTCCTTATCCCAGACTTCAGCTGTTGTTTAAAAGAAGTTACATGTCATAATTTTCTTACAGACATTACAACTTATTCCAGAGATTCTTCTTACTTAGCTTTATGCTTTATGGCATTTCCCATTATGTAATCATTTTTGCAGCACAATATAGCATCATCTTCTAATTCTTTCTAATAATACTTACTACTTCATATATTAAATAATTACTACTACTTAACACAGCATCATGGTTTCACCAAAAATATTTTTGCTGAAAATAGAAAATTACCCATTTGTTAAGGATATAGGTCTTTCCTATTAGGTAGCTTTATTTTATCATCTCCTACCCTTGTTGCTTATTTTTCGTGTAATACTTTACTAATTAAAAAACACAGCTGAAACTATCAAAATCTAAGTAAATACACATACTTGATTCTAAGTATATGAAGGCAATTCCAAAACATACTATCTGTATTTTCCTGTATGCATCTTGCGCTCAGAAATTTAAAAGAGCCAGACATCTAAGTAGAAAAGGTTATAATCATTTTTCCTTTGGTACCTGATTAGCACTTCTATTCTTGAAAATAAGAAGCAAAGACTGCAAAAGCAATTAGCTGGCAGGTGATATCTAAGTATTAAGTACAGTGAGCCAAAGGACTGTAACCTCACATAATTTTTTGGTTACAGTCTTAACAATGGCCAACTTCCTTCTCCAAGTCTGTGAGCAATCATTTACAAAAGAATGCCTTTATAATGCATATATGCATTACTTTGGCATTAAAGGCCTCTTATCACTATTTCATTTTGTAGCTTTAAAGTAAAATGCTGCATGGTTTTGCAGAGTAATAGCAGAATAACAAATAGAACTCTTAACAGAATATTAATAAACTCATTGCACTTTTTTCTGCACTTAAAAGTCAGTCAAAACCAAAACTGTTTCGAGTCAAAAGAAAGAATGAAGACACTCCCCCTTATACATTGCTTTGAAGTTCTTAGTTCCTGTGAGAGCAATATGAATACAAGAGTGAATGTAAGAAAGAATACAAAGGGGAAAACAACAACAGAAGTTTAGCTCCACCAGCAGGCATAACAGGACATATGCATTTACAGCATCCTTGAAAGGCAAAAGCAGGCAACCTCCCACTGCTGAGATTAATTTCCCACAGTTCAGTTGGGAAGACAAATGGCCTGTATTCCTAATGCTCACAGTTCTGTAGACATCATCCTCCATGCTACTGAGAGGGAATGCTCAGCACAGTTCTTCCTTTGTATAAAAGATGATCAAACAAAGAACAGCCTGCTTCCCAAACATCTTCCCCCCCTCCGTAGAGTTTATTGTCACAGCCTACAACACAGACCAAAATTGTGGGTTTGTTTTCCTTCTAAATCATCAGTTACTGAAAACAAAGGGCTACTTCGTGGTCTCCCTTCTAACTATAGGGAAACAAGGGATTAGGTGGAAGCAATCTCAACATGACTTAACTGTGACAAGCTGTAAGCTCTAATTAATAAAAGCACCCAAAATATCACCATTCATTTTGAGAACATGTATAATCACAAAATTTATAAGCATTTAGATGGCTGTATGCAAGAAGACCGTGACAGTTTTTATCCTTGCAGGAACTCTAACAGATTATTATTGCTTTAAAGAAAAAAAAAAAAGCAGGTGGAGGATTCTGCACAGAAATACAAGTGAGGTAAGTGTCAGTATTGAATGGGAACTGTTGAATCATGGCCTGAACCACTGATTGATCACCTAGCACTGACTCAGCTGCAGGAGCACAGGTGAAGACCCCCTCCCAGACCCCATTTAAGGGCTGACCACCACTGGGGAATGACCTCTTGTTAGAGTTCCCTCCTGTGCAGAGTTCCAGGTAAGCCTTGACCGTCAGTGACAGGTGAGCCCTTCCTAATTTACTGGCTGTCTTTATACCATCTGGATAAGCCATACAAAAATATACTGTCCACCCTCATTATTTTGTGTGGGTACTATTCTATCAGGGTATTCACCCTACAGGTATCTCTTGTAGTGATTATTGAAAAGGAAAAAAAACTTCATACAACAAGGCTTCACTGGTTGTTAATTTGTATTGCAGTAACTGACAGCCTCCACACACACCCAAACACTGCCTACAAAGTGAATGGTTTCATAGTATCAGACCCAAACACTGCCAGTTCTCAATCACCCCACAGGAAGGAGTTAATCCACCTCCAGCTTTGCTTTGAGCTGAAGCACAACCAGAGCACACACAGCATTTCAGATTCTTAGGAAGCTTATCTGCTCAGTGACAGGAAACAGTAATAGAACACTGCGTTCTAAATTCTTCCTCTCCTTTGATATATCAACACTATGTTGAATCCAATTTAGATGGCAAGCTGGTCAGGGGAAGAAGTCTCATTTTTGTACTGCATGAATTATGAAATTATAGAACAATACTCTGTAATTAGCCTAGCTTGAACTTTGTTCTAGATTCTCACTACTGACCAGGAAAATTGTTGTAAACTATCAGGATATTTACGCAACATAAAAGAATTCTGTACCATTATATTTTTAATAATTAAAACGTGAGCAAATTTGGAGATCTAATCTTGCAACCAACATTTGCATAAGCAGTTCTAAACTCTAAGGAAGAAATCTGACTCATGTCCAGTAATCACATATATGTTTAACTATGCAGATCAGTGAAATATAAATAGTAATTGTTCAGTTCTCCATTTTTCCCATGCTATTTAAAGATGCCTGGTTAATAGCAGAAACTTGCTTTTACTCTAGACTAGAATGTGCAGCTAAAACCCATTAACAGTCCTGAGCAATGTTAGTAATTATAAGCAACAGACAATTAAGAAAAAGCAAAGCAGAGCTTTTTGTTGTGGTTTTGTTGCTGTTAGTTTAAAACAAAAATATATAAATATATATCCGCTGGTTAAACATCTCACCACTGATTTTACTGTAGGATGACACAGATCGATTACTGTACCTTTAGGTGTATACATTCCTTGTTGCATGGAACCTCCTGGTTCAAAAACAGGAGCTTTAAAATCAGCAACTGCTGATAAGACTGATTCAAAGCTTAAGCTTCCTGGAATAATGCCACTTTTAGGATTGGGATTTTCTGGAATGTGATGCTTGTGTTAAGAAAAGCAAAATTGAACTTAATTGCAGGACATAACATTTAACTTCCATCTTGATGCTGATGCTCATTCCAAAGGCTACATTGAGCAATGCTCTGTGTTTACCACAAGAGGTCTGTGCGGTCCAGCAGCTATGGAACAACAACAACTACTGAAGTTAACCAAGGTCTCGGGGATAGAGACAACACTTTTTTGCTGCACCTGCATACTTACTCAAAAGCAAAGTATTAAATAAGAACTGCTATCCATGGGGTACACAAATATGTTTCTGTGTTTGCAACCATTTATGAATGCAACTGAATAGCTTGGGATCCATACATGAACCAAGCAAATCTCCATCCTGGACCAGCAACTTCTCCTTTTGGTAGCAATACTTTATCAGCTTACTGACAATAACTTGAATCACAAGTAGTGTTTACAAATAAGGGAACTTCTGCTTAGTGAGAAGTGACTGCTCATAAAAGAATCACTTGTTTCACATACTTCACTGAATCACTTAAAAGTAATCTAGAATGGGAACCTGAAGCACTAGGAATGCTGCATAAGACAAACTGAAGTAATTTAAATGGAAACTGGTTTTAAAAACATAATGAGCAAAGATAAAAGAAAATTTATATATGATATACTAACAAATTGTCATGGAACTGTTTTAAGTCATGAATGTTATCACTGTGCAGGCAAATTTCTTAGAACTTGCTGTAAGTTCGATACTTCCCCCCCTGCACAGAGACCTTCCACTCTAATTTCAAAGCAGCATTCAGAATTGCTATTACTTGTATTTTAAGCTTTCAATATCTAAAGCAAAAGTCTATAAATGAGTGGCCTCTTTTACACTGGCATATAGTTAGCTATAACCAAAGGTTAAGAAGCAAATAAAGGTGACAGTAACTACACTTTCTAGAGCACAAGTGAAAGGTGCTTTTCAGTCTATACTTGACTTTTGTAGTACTAAAACAATAAAAATCAAAACAGCAGTTTAGTGTTTAGTATCAAAAATTGTTTATAGCTATTAAGAAGTCTTGCTTTTTTTTCTAAGACAAAGGATGGACCAAATGCTGTTGCTGTCAATATGCATATGCAAATACATCTTTCCACAGATTGTTATAGTTATGTAAACTATACACTTGTTCAAACTCCAAACCCTACTACTTTCCAGGTACCTGTCATTTTCATTCCCTCATATTAGTTAATATATTTCAAGGATATAAGGTCCAACAATGAACTGTGTGTCCTGTCATTCATACAGAGTTGAGCTACCATCTCTGCTCTGAGGATCTCATCATCCGTCATTCCTAGAACAACAAAATAAAAAAGCCATTAAAACAGCATAACACATCCTGCAACCGTTTGCAGTTAACACAACTTAAGTTTGATGCAACCTTAAATAATAATACAGTGCTATAATAATACAGTGCTATAAAAATACAGTGAAAGATGGGGAGAGTCACACATGAGAAGTGCTAAGTTATGAAACGGACACAACCTCAACTAGCAGAGACATGTACAAATTAAAACTGCTTGTCTCCCTGAAAAACATACCAAATCTTTGCATGATAACATACACAACTCAGACACCTATTTCTAATAAAGCTCTTTCTCTCCATTTCCACAAATTTTGCCTATTTCCAAAACATAATGTATAAAAACTCAGCAAGTGGTGAAAACGAAACTGAGTGTTCAACACTACACTACTATTTGGTTAAGTAGCTTTACTGCAGCTACTAAAGGCTGGGAGACTTTAAAAACAAACAGCTACATTACTTACATATGAGAATCCATATAGCAGTAGTTCTTACCTAAATGTAAACGAAGGCTCAACAGAAGGACCAAAAATGTTAAAGCTCCTTCCAACATGGACCTTTCATGCTCTGAATCAAGTACTGTATTTTGATGCTGAGATGCCATTGTTAGAAGATCTACCACCTTGAATCTACACAGCAAAGAACAAAGTCAGAAACATCATTCTCCAACATTAAACACTAACATTAAACGAACAATTAAATTGAGATATTCAAACATTAAAATAATACAAACGCATGTAATGCAGGAATACACAAATCCTCTTACTTGTGGAATGTTCTATAGTGATATTTACTCCATGGGAAAACACTTAATATTTATGAAGACCTTAGAGATAACAACAAACCCTGATTTTTCTACATTCAGGAAAATGGGCATCCTTTCTGTGACTCCTACTATTGCAGTGTTATTCATCTACTTTGAGTTAGCATAATCTGAAAGCTTGCATATGAATGCATGAAACAAACAAAAAAAACATCACCACTAAAAAAACCCTCACACCCTGAGGATACCCCACAATAAAATGCCTGCAGTTTCACTACTGCACTGTAAATCAAAAACCAGGCATATACAAAAAATAAAAATAAAAAAAACACAACATGAGGTAACTTTCTCCAGAAGCCTAACACAAGTATTAGCTTTGGCTACATAAAGTTGTTCCACAACATCAGATACACATCTTTTCTCTCACATAACATAAATTAGGCAACAGTTACCAAAATAGTCAACAAGATCCTTTTGTCCTTCTATCCTACCTTTCAAAAACTGATGAAATAAAATAGTCCGGATCAAGCCTAGAGGCACAGACCTGTAAAGAAGAATAAATCCATTTTATTCAATAGTCTGTTTGTTTTCAGACACTGGCTTGGTTTTTCAGAAAACTTAACTTACTTGCAGTAGATAAATGTCAGGATCAATCATTGAATTGCAGAAATGAGATTGCACGTAAGTCATGGCCTGTCCTTTAATTTGCAGGCCGTTTCTAACCCACATATTGCTATGAATTTCAGAAAGGCTTGCCTGTTCACAGAAAATAAAAATCATTTACAAACAAGGCTTTCCAATACAGCTATTGAATTCAACGCTAGCAGATCTATGAAACATACTTTTACAGAGGAGTATCCATTTCATGCAACCAAAGGCAAAGCAGTGATTTATTTAAATCTCGAGAAGTACTGCAAACATGAGGTAATCAATATTTTAAATACATTAGGTATAAAAGCAGTTATTAATGTAAATAGAAGTAAGCAATGTTTATAAAAAAAATGCATCTTAAATATTTCTGCAACTGCATCCACTTTTGGATACATACTCAATTTAAAATTTCAAATTTTCAGATTGTCATTTCTTTTTCAACTTACTCCATTAGCAGTTAGAAACTTCTGTATTCAAGTCTGGCCATCCTGTCATCCTGCTATTCTTTTTGAAAGCTCCATAGTGACTAAAACTGCCATACTTACCGGAGTTATACTACTAATTAACAAAATAATGCCACATTTGATCTTGGAAACAGGAGGAGAAAAGAGTTCATCCTAGCTACTCAATATATTCTATTTATTATATTATTTTGATATTCTATAAATGATACTCTTCCTTGTAAACTACTACTAAATATATTCAAATTACTGGAGCTAAAATAATCAGACAAGTTTTTATTGGGTACCTCTGCCTCTGCATCAAAGACAGAAGTCTACCCATACCTGGATCTGAAGCGGATGAATCATTAGTTTCATCAGCATCTCCTGATCTGGCAAGATAGTATCCAGATCTAGTTCTTGGCACTTGACAGCCTAGAAACAGAAGGAAGCACACTCTGTACTGAACAATCACACTCAACAGGGAATTTCCATATTCTGTGCAACTGAAAACACATGCTTACCTTACTTAAAAACATGGCAAAGTAACGGTGCAATGGCAAATGAAAGGTAACCTGGTTAGGAGCTGGCTAAAAATAAGAAGAGATATTTTAGCATTATATATGTATATTTAAAAAACAAAAACAAAAACACATCCACGAATATCTTTGTCATAACGACTAAGAACAGTTATCTTGCATGTTCTAATTTAAGGGACTTACTTTTCATAAAGATTCAGAAATATATTACTTTCTGAAGATCCAGAAATATCCCTTACTTGATCTCCTGTAGTTAATCTCCTAGGTCCCAGTAAATTACACTCAGAACTGAGTGAAAGAGTATCTCTCTTGCTAAGGTAGCAAAGTTGCATCCCCATTGCTGTATCACAGGAGGACTTCTGTCTTGCCATTCTTCATTCAGTGAAGCAGAAGCACAGCAAGGGCACTGCCTTTTAAGGCTATCAAGTTTGCATCAGCATAACCAAATCATTAAGTCTCTAGAAATAGAGGATCCTATAATATTACACTGCAACTAGTAACTACAAAACACACTTCAACAAAGCAACTCCTTTTCAATCAATACCGAGAATAACAATTTAGTTGAGACACAGAAGTGCATTACCTCAGAATTTTAACCAGGCCTTCATCGCATTTCACTTAAATCCCGTGATACATACCTCATCTACAAAATTGATAGCATCAAACCAGTCCTGAAGTGCTTCAAGGCAGTATCTAACAACATTCCGTGTGTATTCTTGTGTTTCCTGCAGCAAGAGAAACCACTGTACTACAGGACTCAGAGGTGCCACTGTTTTCCCAAGGTGAATAAAGGATTATTTCAAGATATGTATGCCCTCATCATATGGAAATTGGTAAGCATTAGGATAGATTTATTGTTAATCTAGACAGTAACTATTTTAAAGGTGAGAACTGAGGCTCTTCCAAAATTATCATCTGCTCTTAGTGCTCACTGTTTTAATTTATCCATTTAATTTTACATAAAAATTAAAAGTGTAAGCATTAGAAGAATCTTCACATGCAAGCTAAAGGAATTCCTGTATCCTGTAAGTTTTTATCTATTGAAAGGTCTTTATACTTCATGCGCATTGTACTAGCAAACTGTAGTGACAAAATAATACTACACAAATTTTAAAAATAGTTTAAATTGTTATGATTATGTAATAAAATATAACTGTATAATAATGCCCAAGTACTAAAATATTTCTCAGATTAAACCATGTATTTCAACACTAGAACTGTATGTTGCCCTCCAGGGACAAACAACTGATATGCAAGAATTACAGGAGGGAGGGGGTAAAGCAAACCACTCTCCTATTACCGGAACCTACAAATCCCTCATTTCTTAGGGTTTTCTCCTTTAATCTGTCCTTCCCCACAAATAAAGATTCCAGACCCGCCTCACACTCTTAGGATATCTACACACTTATAGATTCATAGATTCATAGATACATTAGGTTGGAAAGGACCTACAAGATCATCTAGTCCAACCATCCTCCTATCACCATCCCTACCCACTAAGCTACTAAACTAAATCCCTTAGCATTTAAACTTCTCATGCAAAAGCCAAGAGTGCTTCGGCCAGGCAGAAACTGTGCAAGTGTTGACTTGCTTAGTCACCTCTTCTCATCAGAAAACACATCAGCCATGTTCCTACCCTACTGCTCCACCCTCTATGGGGACCAAGCTCAGCCAGCTTTTCTTCAGGCGTGAGACACAAGCTAAGATCTCTTCCCACCCATTAGGTTTCACTAAACACATATAGTGATTGAACTGTAATACTTCTAGTGCTCTTACAGATTTATTGAGAACTACCAAAAGGTTTCAAACGTGGGAGGGAAAAACATCTGACATACAGTCAGACGGGGCAAGAAATTGTACTGAGAAGTGATTCCATATGTACAATCAGTTCACATCCCCAGACCTGGAGTCACAGTTTTAGAGACAACTGATTAGGTACAAGCAGGAGTTCTATATTCACTATGCAGAGCATGCAAGTTGTTTACTGTGTTATATATTTGGTAGGCAAAGTAAGAGAGAAGAGAGACTATACACATACAAAATGGACCTTCCAGATCTTAGAACTCTAAAGTCATGAGTAAAGTATGAATAACTACAGAAATGTTAGTCTTACCCTAACTTTGCAGTGTGACAGAAGACCCCACATTGGCTGGGCACAGGCTTCCAGCTCAGCAGCAAAGGCAGCATAGTAGGTCTGTGATTCAAACTCCACATGCTCATTTAATTCTCGTTTATTTAAATTCATACCTTCAAAGATTTAAGCAAAGTTATAAAATTAATTACCTAATTAGGAATGCAATATTTGCAGTGTCATGCAAAAGGTTTCAACATCAATAGACCTACAAAGTCACTAGACTGGGCTGTGCAGCCCTTATCTTTAAGGCAACATTAACATGGACAGTAGCCCTTCTACTTTGAACCTCAGTAACTTAGTAAGAACTTTTGGATGTAAACACCTAGGCTTCTTCCTAGGCCTGTCATTTATCAATTTTTAAAAAGTCCTGATAAAATATTTTATATACATACAAACCTCTTCCCATCAACATGTAGAAAAAAGATCCAAGTTTACTTACTCAATATTTAATTTTAGAATTACAACAATGTAACACTTTTGGCACAAGCTGCAATTTACGCTACCTACAATCTAAGAATCACAGCACGGTGAATCTCTCTGTTACAATGCATCTGCTCTCTAATCAGTTCACACAAGATAAATATCATTAAGATCTTTGTCTAACCTACCTGTTTTCTAGAACATGCTGTTGCCTTCCTGAAATGCACAGTTTGAGAATACTAGTGAAAGATTTACATACAGTAGTAAAAGAATTTTGCTAATGTGAATACTAAGCAGTCCTAACATCCTTGTATTAATGCTGATTTTAAGTACTAATACCAAAACACTCACCTTGAAAGAACGATACAAAATTCATCCACGTTACCAAAAGACCATGATCTTCCAGAAACTTCTTTGCCACGCTTTGGTGTGAAAGTATGTTTATAAAATCACTAACCAGCGGCCAGTATGTATTATTCTTCAGTAGTGCTTCACCACAATTCACCACAACATGTAAACTATTCTCTTCATCTAGGTAAAAAAAAAAAAAAAAAGAGGGAGTAAGAAAATAAGATTATTTCCTCTTTTTATGTCGATGTTTTAAAATAAAATTTACAGAATAATACTAAAGTAACAACTTAGATTTATTGTAATCTTGCAGTAACACACATACACACTGAAAAAAAAAAGAATATTTACAATGCTTGAAGTTGTTTTATCAGGGACTCATCTACACAGATGCCACTTAAGTAGGAGGCATACTCAGCTTAAACAAATTTTCAGTCTCTAAAGTACCATTTGAACTGTAGCTGCACTAAAACTCCTAATATTCACCTTCACCTCAATGGCATGAGAATCTGTAACGTGTTTGATTGGGAGCATTTAACACAGTTCAGAGCCTTTTTGAAATGACTATGTCTGGACAAGCAAAGAAACTAGATCTCCAGCATCCCTGGCTTTTGGCCTAAGATTCATGCAACAAGGTGTGCAAATCTTTCCTCCCTGTGCTCACTTGTCAATAGCCCCATGACAGAAACTCTATTTCATTTTCCTCAAGATAAGCGCGGCAAATTTAATTTCATAAGAAAGCTTTCTGACTAGTGCCAAAATGAAGCAAAACTGGCAGTTCGAGTCCTAGTGGATGTAGTGGTGGCTCTCAAAGCGACACGTGATAACAGAAATGCATGTCAAATTTAGAGGCACACCTTTTATGAATACTGCCAAGATGAACAAAAAGACCAAACAACACAATTTCTCTTGTGAACTTCTGAAACATTTGAATTTGACATATTTCCCATTAATCAAGCTACCCTACAGCACACAGACATGAATCCAATGATCAAACCTACCTTGCAATTCACTTTTAATAAGGCAACTTTCCATCATATATAATAGAACTGTGACCATAATATCCAGTAGCTGACATTCTTCCGTTACTTGGCGTGCTAGTTCTTCATTGCTGAACAACTGAACACTGATATGCACAATTCTGTTTGACATTGTATCTGATTCATGGCTTTTCTTCAGTGTTTTCATAATAAAAGCATAGTGCTGAACAAAAGTTTTGGTAAAAGCAACCTACAAATTATAAAAACTTAATGTTAACAAGCACCAGACAGATACTGATTTCTTTCTTTCACTCTTCCTCCACAGAAGCATGACCAGTACATAGTAACAGAAAACACATCTTCTGTGCACATCATCCAGCACAATGGTGATTATTTGCAGCCTCTTGATACAGACTCTAGCAGGAAACACATTGCAACATATTCATATACTACCTAACTTGCTCAAAGTTACCACAATTGCATTCAATATTCCAAGCTAGAACAACCTACTATACAAATTGCCTTAAAATAAAGTTGGATAAAACTCAAATCATTAGCAATGACATTTAAAACAAACACCATTAATGTTAAATCTCAGATACAACTGACATTTGCTATCTTCAGTATATTAATTCTAGTAGTATTATTTTAATAAGATGCTTTAATTCTACACTCCAGCAATACTGAAACACAATATGCAATTTAGCAAACAATTACACAGTTCTCATTTTCAGCCTGGTACTTTTTCTATGTTGTATCACATTTGAATGGTATTCTATGTTTCTGTCCTATAGGTACTATGTTTTTTTGAAAAAACAGACCTTTGTAAAACAACACGGTTCCAAGCACATACTCTTCTTCTACAGACAATCTCTAGATTTATTTAAATAAGCCCGCATCAGGGCTTTTTGTGCCTTACATGTGTGATAATGAATTTATGAAAGTACTGTAGCTCCATCACCTTTATAGAGCAATGGCAAAGATTCCATATTACACTTAATGAAAAGGTTTAAGCTTTACACATACATTTGTTTGTAATTTGAAAAAAATACAGCCCTTTCCAAATTTGAGAGAAGAAAAAACTCAATTTCTGAAGTTAAAATACTGAAATAATGTGGTTAACTGCAGTCCATATATTTGAATGGCCATAGTGAGTTGAATCAGTGCAACCAGTTCAGCATCCTACCTTTGAGTGGCTAACGCTGTACAGACAACTATAAGAAAAAACAGAATGGCACAGGGATGAAAATATGACATAAGACATTTTTGCAAGTACTCACTCAGCTTCTAACCACTTGCAAGAAGTGTCTTCCTAAGACAGACACATTTTCTGTATATTTAATTACCTTCACCGACTCGGTATGATCTTGCAAAGCCCCTAAATTTCTCGTCTACATAAAAAAAAGTTCTTTTCTCATCTCACCTTTAATCTTGGTTACCACTCAGCAATTCTGCATTTTTTTAGGATCCTAACATCAAAATCCTGGTTCAGTCAGAGAGAACTTTCATCTCCCATACTGCCAGGTGAAAGTTGCACTAGAGTTTAGTTCCCAATAGACAAACTACAGAATTTGTAGAACAGCATATTTGGGAGTTGGTGAAGTCCTAGTGCTCTCAACTACCTCAACTTTCACCATGGGAGATGCCTGAAGATGTACAAAAATTTTAATAAACATGTTTGTTGATTCATTATCAGATGCTTTTGCATTTCATCACTTTGGTTACCCCAGATTACAGTAAAGCTCTGCTCTTGGATGATTTTCACTACTCCACCAGATTCCTGCTTAGAGCCAACCACTGGTTTGCTTTCTCCTTGGTTACATGAAGGTCAGTCCTATTTCTCCAGTATTTTTTTTTTCCTCTCTTGCAGAAACGTCCATACAAGAACACCTGTAATTCCTTGGAAGTTTCAGTAAGTTTCTCTGCTGTTTTCCTTCTCTTCACTTGCAAGTCTTCTAATCTTCAAATGTCAGAGTGCCAGACAGGATGCCTCAGCCATAAGTGCTGTAAAGAAACAATCATAAAGCTAGTTAACAGCATTTCAGCCTACCACTTTCAAGATCTCTTTCCAATACTCAAATCCTAAAAGAGATGCTTGTCCTCCTATTTAAAAAGGAAATCTGTGCAAACAGATTGCTGGTGGTTCAATGTCCCCTGTGTAGGACATGGTGGAGTTAGTCAGCTGTACTACATTTATGCTGGAGATCACAGATTTCTGCAAATTCCACACATGCATAGATATTGCCAGCTCCGTGCTCATCTGTCTGGCTAGCTGGCTCAATTTTATCAGAAAACCAACCCCACAAAAGAATTCTGATGGTTTAACGAGCTCAAGAAGAATCAGACAAGTTGACACAAGAGCAACAGCAAAAAAAAAATTAATACGACAGTACACTAGTATAGGTGAAATGGCAGAAAGTAGCAGAAAACTGAGAGACCACTAGGAATTTTACATCCCTACAAGTATTTCCTGCTCTGAGTTTGCTTACTGTTGAAAAATCCCTTTCAGACAATCACAGAAATTAAAAAAGAAAAAAAGATTCTAAAAGATTTCAAGTAATCTAGGAGCTGTGCTAATACTATGTCTCTATATAGGAGCTGAGTTAAATGTTGTTTAATCAAACAATTAACTTGCTACAAAAAGAAGAGCAATGTTTAAATAGTTCTTTAGTTTGAACACACAATACAGTGGTTGAAAGACAGTCTGCTTTCAGATAAATGGTGGCAGCCAGCAGAGGATGCAAATATACCAGAATCTCAGCACACAATGAAAGAATATTATGACAACAGTGAAGATATTCACTGAAGACTAAGGCTTCTTGCCAATGAAAAATGATCCTAAGCACATTAAAAACTGTGGCTATTACATGGTACAGTATGAAGGTAAACACAGCAACACCTACCAGATTCCTTTGTTTGCTGCTAGCACTTTGGTGTTCTCACAGGCAGGTGTTAAGCTGGCAAACGATCAGAACTGAATGTCCCCACAAGTCTCCAAATATTAAGAATTCAAGCTTTACGATAAGAGATGTTCAGTTCAGAAATCCTCATGTCTTCTAACATGTTAGCTGAATCCACGGCCAAGATGAATCTAAGCTGGTATCCCAATCAAAATGGTGTCTTGACTTGGACCAAGTATATTCATGTATTATCCTTCCCTTTCTTGCAAATTGTCTTTGCTCCAGCGCAGCAAGGTTTTAAGAGGCATGAATGAAGGACAGCCCCATTACAAAGGCACATATCTGAAGAAATCTGCGTGCTTGAAATTAAGGTTTTCTTAATCTTTGCCTCCCAGCAGGAATTGAGAAGATCCAAAACTTTAACATGGCTCAAAGACATGACACGATCAGATCAAAATGTTAAGCCTGACTGCTATGTACACTAGGTCTTGAAACATGTAGAGCAAGCAACCAAACCTGGCTGCACACCAAGATTTAAAACAAGAAGATGACATCCAGCCTCCATGACTCAAAGCCAGGAGACACTTGGTATGGACAACTGCAAAGCTCTGTAAGGAAACAGCTGAAAGGCTGCCAAAGCTGCATGGGGCATAACTGCACAAGAACATTCACACTGTAAGGGCCTAAATGGAGAAACTACTGTCTACTACATCTGTTTCAACAGGAACAATAACTTACTAGATATACTACACTACAGTATCATTTAGCTTTAATCCGCATTTCTGACCAATAAAAAAATCCACTTTACAAATTAAAATCAAACTAAAAATCCAACACATACAAGCATAAACTAACAGCCAGACAGAAGAAAAAAAAACAACAAAGAATAAAATATATAAAACATGAGAACAAAATTAATAATACCGCTCCAGAGTTATCAGCCTTGTTTTGTCCATTTCTCCCTTCAAATACTTTGTACTTCAGACTTTAAGAAAACAATCAAAACCAAGAAAATGATCTGCATTATTTGACTGCTTATTATTCAGATTAAAAAAATACAGTCTTTCATAAGGCTTAATACATACTAAACATGATAATTAGAAAAATATGCTTCAATGTGAATGACACAAGACAAGTACCTTATAATCTTGATCTGGCAGCATGTTGAGTAAGAAAGTCACCATCTTCTGTGGAAATTCATATTTTATTGTCCAAAACAATAATTCTTCTAGAAAACATTTATGCTTCAAAACATCCATGATAGACTGATCTGCATAAAAGGTTGGAGGAGGGGATGTGTAACAATTATGCTGTAAGAATTACAATTCTTACTCAATAACAACTATAATGCAGCTGCAATGACACAGAACTAATATAAATTTAAGAACATCTTAATGCACTCTACATTTTTTCAAAAACACTGAAATATCAAAAATGGCCAATACTACAATAGCACAGACTACACAATAAAAAGATCCTCCCAGAGAAGTCAATGAAGTTTCCAGAACAATTCTGCCAGAGTCCAGTCTTCACTGATTGCATTAAACCATCACCTTACTGCAATAGCTCCACCAGTTGTAGTGAATCACAGCAATTTACACAGCCTCTTAATTGAATGAAGCAGTTAATGTACAGCAGCACTTTGCTGAATTGAAAACAGAAAAACACCATTTATGTTTAACTGTGAGTTTTACCCCACAAGAACACTTATGTCCACTTTGCAAAGCACAAACTTAATAGAAGCACTGTATTAATTATTCCTATTTCTAAAGCAAAATACATACTTATTTTTCAAGAGTTGTACATATCTCAAGTCAGTGACAGATCTCCTCCCCCAAAGCTATTGTTTTGTTTCTTTATATAAAGCCACCCTAATGCCTTGATCAGGTAATGAGATGGTGTAGGAGACCAGTCTCATACATTCCCAGTGAACTCCTGGCTGCTCACTGTCATCTCATTTGTGCTGACACTCACTTGCACATCCCAGGGGAGTATCTATAAAGAAATCAAATGACCTTTCTAGTTTGTCAGCCAACTTCTCAAGGAGATTACCTTTATAATACAGTTTGCTGCAACACTGCACAAGCACCGACCTCTGCTAGAATAAACTGTTCATAAAGCTATGGTTTGATAACAGCATTAATTAACTTTATTTAAAAGAAATGCCAAAATGCAAAGCCTCTTTACCAGCATTCTTCAAAAGTACAGCAGATAGCATTCACTCCCACAACATATTCAGGCTACAGAAAACGGTAAAATTTCTAATTGTGAAGAAGCAATAAACTAGACTTTGGGATACGCCCACTGCACACAAAATGCCATACTACAGATGGGACTGTACAACATGCTTCCATTATCACAGATTCTGAAGTGCTGAATCTGGACATGTTCTACTCTCAGAGACTTACCACGTCAGTAAGGTACATACAACAGCTTTAGGGACTGCATGAATGGCCTTGTGCCTACTAGTGAAACAGGAATCCTCATTTACCACTACCAAAGGTCAGAGTTCGACAGCCAAGTGACTAAGCAGTCCAAAATGTGTCAGGAATTATGAAAGATCATGAGAAATAATGAATATTTTATGTTTTAGGGACTCTACCAAGTCACACAAAGGAGAGAATATTTCACTCAATATATTCTGCAATTGCTGAAGTAAAAAATTACCTTCATAGCTTCATGAAAGATGCTTTAATTTTCACAAAATATTTTGTAGAGTGTTACACCATCTACTGCAGCAAGTATGTGATGGATCATTTACATTTCCCCCCCATGTCTTGTTAAGAAATTATGTATGTGAATCTGCTGCCCATGAAAGCTTGGAATTCATGCAAATGTGATGTCAGGACAGAGGGCTTCAGTGTTTAGGCACATTTCAAGAACCCTAGTGAAAACACCAGGCATAAAGACAAGCAACACCACACTTTATCTGTCACAGATGTGCAGTTTCTCTGACAGGGCATACTAACTGTTTTACACAGTGGTTTCATTTAGCTTCCACTTAGACCTCCTACAGAATTTAAGTAGGCAGAATACTCTTACCCAACTTGGAAAATTTGTTATTAACACTTGGACTAATGCTCCCACACCTGTGAAAAGCACCACATGGTTAAATTTCTTTCAACAAACTAAAAGAAAAAAAATAATGACTGTGGGTCCAGAATCATCCTAAGTATCATGTATTTCAGACCGACACAAGCTTTAAAACAGAGTAACAATAAAAATGTCTCTCAATACTCAGTTGCACACCTGTACCAGCATCTCAGTATAAAAACAGTATCTTTTTTAAAGAAACCACAGAAGACCCCACAGTCTGTTTCAAAAATATCTTCCTGGAATATGAGGCTTAGTGTTGTACAACACCCCCAGTAAATAAACAACTCCGATATGAAATCAGTACCACTACAGACCTGGGACAGGAGAGGGAGTCTGCTTGTATGGAGAAAGTAAATCTGTTTTTATTCAATACTCAGTTTTCTAAAATTTTCTTTTCATACTCTTATTTTATACCAAATTGGACATAAAATATGAATACTGAAAACTTCAGAAAACTATTCAATATTTAATAAAAACAGATACTCACCCTTCCCCCACTGGCAGACTCCCTCCTGTGGGACTGATATTGGGAGCTATCAACATCATGAGCACAATCCATGTTGGGATACCCCAATGGGGGGAAGACTACAATCCTGGAGGGAGACCAAATGTTGAATTAAAGAACCACTTTTCCTGAAATGCCATTGCTGATACTGGTTTTCAGATCTTGAAGTTTGTAGATCTCTGAACTTCCTCCCTGCCTATTTCCCAAACTCAGCTATTACACATCAGAAAGATCATTTTTTCTTAGCTGACTTTAAGCAAGTAAACAGTCTTCAAGTAAGAGAGTCTTCCTCAGGTGACAGTACATTTCCTGCACTTCTCCAGAACTATCAGCACTTCCACAAAATATTGTTCCGTTAATTCCAATTTGATCCAACTTTCACTCAGCTTATCTTATCATTGCTTATATAAATATCTACTGTTTCAGTACAAAGAAATCAAGGCATCCATCTCCAGAACATTCATGATCTTTCATGCATCATTGCTAAGATCACCTCTTAATAACACAAACACCAAAACACTTAGTTCTCTGCTTTTCTGACTTTCCAGCCTCCTTTTTCATGACACCTAAAAACATGAGAAATAAACAGTTTGCCTTTTCCATAACCCTCACGATGCTTTCCTACATTTTTACTGACTCTATGAATTTGTGCATTTTAAATTCAAACTCCAAATCTCCACTTCAGAAGCTTTACAGGAATTTTATTTCAACTTTCACCACTGTTTTTCACCCAAATTTTCTTTCCTTAAACCCTGCAATTTCTTTCTGCTCCCTATGCCAGGCTTCTCACACTTCTGTTAGAAAAACATTTTAAACACAAAAACATCAGGAAAAGCACAAGATAAGCTAAACATGAGGTAGCCCTATGGTCATTCTTCATTTAACTCTCACTGACGAGCAATACTCATCTCAGGCTAGAAATTAGAAAGAGGATTAATTTCACCCTAAAGAAATAATGGAGTGGCACCAAAGGAGATTTCACCCACGTATCTTTTCTCAAGCATTACTAGAAGAATAGTACAGAAAGACAAACCAGAGAGAATCTCTCTCGCATGGTTGAGAACACAATCACACTGTGTAGTGACATAATGAAAAAGAAGTTACCAAGAATAAAAACATCACAAACTTGTTTGCCAAGATGTGTTGTGGCCTTGTCAGTCACAGAGTGAACATAAAAACCATTCACTAGAAATCATCTTATGACATGAAGGTGACAAAAAGATTGGTCAAACCAAGTTCTAGAAAGTTGTATTCACTCCCAAGAGAAATCAAAACAGCCAATTACTACTAGCTCAGTTAACCTTTTTCTGACTTTGTCATGTTTAATACCTGCTGCATGCAGCATCACAGTGCTTGGGAAGGGAAAAGAATAATACTCCTAGATAATTTAATACAGACAAAAGGTAAATATGGTACACTAAGATCAGTACTTTTTACGTAAATACCTTTGGTGGTGCTGCTTAGCTTCACCCTCTTGCGCTTGCCCACACCTTGGCTGCCATCCTGGTCCTCCTGGGATAGGGAAAGAGTTTAAGAAATTATAATTGCACATTTAGAATGTTATTGCCCAGCAACTGCATGCACTCCAAATTCTGGTTTAACTACCACATTAAATTAGAAGTGTCCTGAATACACTCTTATCACAAAATACTTTTGTTGCTTACAGGAAACAAAGAGTCAGTGCAATACTGCACTAGGAATAAGAATTTTTTTAATCACTTCCCCCCCCCCAGGCAATCTGAAATATCTGCAAGTTCAGGCAACACCAGCTAATTAATTTTGTCAGTTAGCTGCTTTAATTTCTGAAAGTGACGGCTACAAAAGCGTTTAACACTACAAGTCTTCTGAATCTTGCGCATCCAAGGTTTCACTCTACTCTTCTATAAGGATTTGATTCCTGAAAAAGCCCTATTCAATACATTGACTAATAAAGTTGGTGTCACAATCAGTTAGACATCTTTTAATCAATAGAAGGTTGTGATCCAAAAATAAAATATTTCTGACACCTCTAAGAGGCAAATTCAAATTGCTTGCTCCCTACAGAATCAAATAAACTCCTTATGCAGGCACTTGCCATCTGAAGTTCTCAATGCACTCTGCAAAGAAAACAGCAAAGCTTCCAAAACACAATGGAAGTTAAAAACATCACTTATCACTTCACAAAATCTAACACTGGGTATTAGAAAATATGACATTACAGGATGATATTAAATGCTAAGTATATCTTTTCCAACAATGGTAGTGCTAATGAAACACTGAAATGAAGAACAATTCCTACAGGTGCTAATAAACTGAGATTAACACAAATATCTACTACATTATATATAATTAATATGTACACTGCAAATACGTGAACAATATTATTATCATAGATTCATAGATTCATAGATGCATTACGTTGGAAAGGACCTACAAGTCCAACCATCCTCCTATCACCATCCCTACCCACTAAACTACTAAATCAAATCCCTTAGCACCTCATCTAAACGCTTCTTGAACAGCGCTAGGGATGGTGCCTCAACCACCTCCCTAGGCAGGCCATTCCAGTGCCTGACCACTCTTTCAGAGAAAAAGTTTCTCCTCAAATCTAATCTAAATCTTCCTTGGCGCAACTTGTGGCCATTCCCTCTCGTCCTGTCACTAGTAATCTGGGAGAAGAGGCTCACCCCCTCCGCACCACAATCCCCCTTCAGGAAGTGGTAGAGTGCAATAAGGTCCCCTCTGAGCCTCCTTTTCTCCAGACTAAACAATCCCAGCTCCCTCAGCCGCTCCTCATAAGACTTGTGCTCCAGACCCCTCACCAGTTTTGTTGCCCTTCTCTGAACACGCTCCAGGGCCTCAATGTCTTTCTTGTAGTGAGGGGCCCAAAACTGAACACAGTACTCGAGGTGCGGCCGCACCAGAGCTGAGTACAGGGGGATGATCACCTCCCTGCTCCTGCTGGCTACACTATTTCTAATACAGGCCAGGATGCCGTTGGCCTTCTTGGCCACCTGGGCACACTGCCGGCTCATGTTAAGCCGAGCATCAACCAACACCCCCAGGTCCTTTTCCTCTATGCAGTCTTCAAGCCATTCTGCCCCAAGCCTATAGCATTGCATGGGGTTATTGTGGACAAAGTGCAGGACCCGGCACTTGGCCTTATTGAACCTCATCCCATTGATCTCAGCCCAGCTATTCAGCCTATCCAAATCCCTCTGAAGGGCCTCCCTACCCTCTGGCAGATCAACACATCCTCCCAGCTTGGTGTCATCTGCAAACTTACTGAGGGTACACTCAATCCCCTCATCTAGGTCATCAATAAAGATATTAAACAAGATGGGCCCCAATACCGACCCCTGGGGGACACCACTCGTAACGGGACGCCAGCTGGACTTAACTCCATTAACCACTACCCGCTGGGCACGGCCCTCTAGCCAGTTCCCCACCCAGAGGAGAGTGAACCTGTCCACACCACGGGTTCCATTACACAAATGGGTATCCATTACACAAATGCTGTACTTTCAGTTCCAAACTTAAAGAAAAATGATAGAGAACACGGAACTCAAGTAACAACTGTTCTTCCTTGGGGAGAAAGATCATTCATATTCTAGAGGTAAGTACTGACCAAAAGTATTGTGTTAATGAAAAGTCAGACTTCTTTCTCATCCTTTCAGTAACTCCACCTGAAAATCCTTCAGCAAACTTATAAGTATGGACACAACTACAGACCACAAGAGACCTAAGAGTTCATAAGCACATCACTTCTGCACTCAGGAACCTATCAACCCTCAGTATGCAGTCTCTGATCACACCCCCTACTCCACAGAAGCCTAAGTTTACAAATCAAAAATCTGACTTGCTAAAACATTACTTTGAACTGGAAGAGTCTGCAATTTAACTCTCCTGCACTAAAGAAAAGGATTCTGAGCTCTTGTTGCTGGAAAGGTGATGGATTCAAGTCTAACAACTTCATCAGCAGCCTCAGTGAAGTCAGAACTGTTAGAGGGGCCTTCATCAGAAAATAATGCATTTGGGCATGCAGATTTTAATTAATGGTTTGGATTTTGATCTCCAACACTACTGCTCTGACATTTTCCCTTCTGAAATACGAGAAAAAGCTAAACAGTCTTCCCTGCAACTTAACAGTCATTTCACTGTCAAAAAAAAAAATATATCAGCAACTCAATGAGAAATACTTTCCTGAGAAATGTGTGGTTGTTTTCTTTTTTTCCCCCTTAATAAAATGATATGATTGGTTTCTATAACTGCAGGAAAGAAGTATTACATCTTAACATCAATTGCAGGTGTTTTAACAGCCTTGAGACAGTGAGTGCTAGGTCACACTGCATCTCCCAGGCTGAGGGATAAAGAATAAGCACATGAGAAAGCAAACATCTTGGTTTTATCCACTTGATAATACTCTGTAAATACAGCCAAATAACGGCAGAGACATATGTAGATTTGCTTTACATAACAGAGTTTTTAATAATATGCCTAAGGTGTCTCAATTCTGTCCTAAATTCAATATGTTAAATAATTTCAATTTGAGATACGTCTGTGGCAACGCAATAAAATACCTACATACAATAAACAGCTATTTATATTTATACCCTGGAAATCAGAAAGAAAAACTCTTTCCAGATAAGAGACATCTCTAATTCCCAAGCTAGAGTACAGTTACAGTATCTCCCTCCGTACTTATAAAAATACTCTGACCTTGAAACTTGCCCCAATAAGAAAATTCTTTCCCTTAACAAACACCTGTCTCTACCTCCATCTTGGACATCTTTCCCAACAGAAGTGCCACTGGCATCTGATCTCTCTTCAGACTTTTACAAGTTTAATTCACTCCCCCATTCTGTTTTCCAGAAGTAAAACACCACAAGGCATACTAAACCATTTTAAGTTGAAGTACTATCTGAGCTTATTACCACTAACCTGAAGTGCCTTCGCTACTGCCAGACTTTAAAAGTTACGCTGTTAGCAGTTCTTTGCAGGTTTTTGTTTTTTATTTTTTTGCCAAGTGATGGTGAAAAAGCTACAAGTAATATTCTGAAAATGACAGATTATAAATAGAACTACTGAAAACATAGTAGATGCTGTTATACTTGTGACAGAGACATATGTCACAACTGTTTTAGACATACACAAACTATTGTTTTTACTTCAATACACATTAACATGTAATTCTCATAGGAGTTTTAAATTCTCTTCCACATGATTTGAAGATAGTTATGCTAGCCCTAACTTATGTCTAAGAATCAATTTGAATCGCTACTTAGGCTCACTAGTCGATACTAGACTTTAAATAATAAGACAAAAAATAAAAGGAATAAATTGAAAAAGTTACCCTATGAGAATTTATTTTTCCTCATTAAGGAAACATTTCCAGTTGTTTATTATGGCTCAGTATAGAAGAGATTCCCTCCTTTTTACTCCTCCTCAACATGTTTGGTAAATAAGGTTGAGACTACACATGGGAATTTATGTTCAGAGAAATTCTCACTGCTGCTATCACCAGTTCAGCAGGATTCTCAGGTGCCCAAAGCTGCTAGCACCATTCTGAACATTGTGTGATTTAAGTTTGCTTTAATCAAGCCCAATTTACTTGAACTTTTGAACTACTTGCATGGTTTCTTCTAGAAAGAAGAAATAAGGACTTTTCCAAGAGATTCTTAGTAAATTAAGGGCATGAGATACGAGAAAAAACGTGGCAAACAAGTAAATGTTTGCAGGACTTGGCTGCAAGCAGTGTCTCCATTAATACTGTTGTTATTCATTATATTCTTTAAAAATCAGTCTTACCTCATCTGAAGAATCCCCTTGTCCTGATGTTGCTGTAGCACCTGCTAAACCTTTTGAAATAAAAAAAAAGTTAGAGATTCCTTTCATAACTCTTATACTGGAAGAATATTTTATGATATTTAATGAAACATTATGAAATGAATGAACTACATCAACTTCCTAAAAAGAAGGCAAAGCACTGTACTGAAAAGATCTCCAAGCAATACTCAGAACACAGTGCTGGATTTCCAAATACCTTCGATTCCACAAGTTCAGCTTACTGAGTTAACAGAGACGAGCTCTTTCAGAAATCACAAAAACCTACAACAGTTCTTACTGATCAACAATGTTCTTACAGAAGACCTGTGAACAGGTGAATTAACTTAGCTGCAATGACAAAATTCCACCACAGTCAACAGTATCTTACCTACCCAAATTCCACTAACTCTATGACAGGAAAATGATGCTTACTATTTTAGGAGCAAAAAGGGAACAAGCTTGGCAGTGTTGATAGAATCAAGTCCTCCAACTTTGTGCTGCACTAAATCACAAGTTTCATTAAGATTTATTGAGAATTGCCTTTTAAAAACAGAAATTCTAAAATTAACAGCAATAAACAACACATCTCTTAAAATACAATTCTGCACAAACCTTGAATGGCTAATGTGCTAGTACCAGCTCCTTGTTCCTCCATGCCACATCCAAGTTTATCTTCAGGAAATGCCAGTCCTGAGCCTTTCAAAGCAATGAGGTACTTTTCATGACTTTTCTTCGTGCACGCATTCTCTCCAACACCTTGAATAAATATGAAAAACAGCATTACAGAACATATATGAATCAGGCAGCTGCTGTTGTAAATATTCTGTACAAGCATCTAAAAATGGTCCACATTGTAAAAAGTTGCCCAATTTTGAAAAGTAAGAGCTAAGAAGTTTTTCACATAATGAACTGACTCTAAGAGACCAGAGACTTTCTCATTTTTTTCATCTTCTAAGTTGGGGGTTAAATAGATCTACAGTTTCCAGAGAAGGAAAAACAGTGACAAAATGAAAATACTCCACATATAAATTCTAATATTTGGAATTTTTCTTCTGAAGTTCACAGACTGCAGCTGCAATTAATAAAAACTGTTCCAAAAGGTATTATCACTTCTGTTTGATGAAGACAAGTCACAGTGCATGCTTTGGATGTAAAATTTATACCAAAGGCTTCAAGAAAGAAAGGAACTGACTCTTCATCAGTATCTGCATGGTAAGAGAAGGGGTAATGGTTTCAAACTATAAGAGGGAAGATTTAGATTGGATATAAACAAGTTTTTTGCAGTAAGTGTAGTGAGGGACTGGAACAGGTTACCCAGGGAGGTAATGAAAGTCCCATTCTTGATTCTATGAAATGAATTTTAGAAAACCCCACACATTCATCCTATAAGGATAAAAAACTTTAGAGAGTACACTGTATTAGATGTTTAAGGAAACCCAAAAGAGATGACAGCAACCTTTTAGCTATGCACTCTTTACACTCAAAGTCAGAAGTGAAAGTTTTGCTCTACTACATTCTTCTTTGCTTTCCCTACCAGAAAGAAACTGTATCCATTTCAAACATGTATTCTCCATTTCACAAATCCTTTCAAAGATTTGAGGGTTGCCTGTTCCTTAGCTAGCTGCTGCGCAAGCAACCGAGGGGAACTTAAAGCTACAATGTTTACTATTTATTCCCTACCTATGCAAAGGAAGCACGCAAAGGACTCAAAAACGATACCTTCTAATCACAAGAAAACAAGGAGTTCGGGGTTGGGAGAGAGGGAGAGTGCTAAGAGTGATTAAACAACATGTTCAGATTAATTGCAAATTGAGAGAGGATAGGACAAATAATTGTTTGGGTAGGACAGTTTGTTTCTAAGGAGGAAAAAAAAACCTTTGCACAGAACTGTAGTATATACAGTGGCCTTTTGTCTTTCTAAGGTCTCCTCCAGTAGTATCTACAAGAACGAATGTTTTCTCAAAATACACTAAACGTTCCATTCCCATTGAACATGATGCATCTTATTTAGCAGTTGTAATCTGCCACATCCACTTCTTTTTAAAGAGAATGGATTTATAACAAAACTCTTGAAATGATGCATCTTCATACAGTTATCTGGGACATGGAAGATAAAAGGTGTGTGCTCTACAGGTCTTCTGTCAACCCTGTCTTCTAACAACAATAATGTACTTTAGAAACTGCATTTCTTTGGATTTTGAGAATTCAGACAAAACCATGCAGAAAATGAAGTGATAAAACTTAAGACACTTAAGGTCTTCAAAATTTGGACATATAAATACTAGAAATAACATAAACATACCAGAGCTGAGATCTTTGTAGAACTGTTGGCTAGTCAAAACCTGGGTAAGAACTGACCGCATTGCTCCTCCCATTTTGGTCAAGTCTTCTAGAAAGGAAACATGAGGCTCCAAAACCTGAAGGATTTTATGAAGGTCTTTCTCTGATGGCAGATCAAGAGCTGAAAGTGACATAGCAAGAACTTTTGGTATAATCATAACAAACTGGGCAAGAACTAAACAATGCAGAATAGTTATGACTACAGTAAGATGAATTGATATTTTATGCTCAAAAATTCACATGCATATGTTTTAGATTAATCCTGACATCATTTTCTGGAGGAGCTCAACATGACACTGGATAACTCTCAAAACATATTTAAGAAGAATTAATCCTTCAGCAAAGAAGAGAATCAAACAGTCTTGCCAGGTAGCAACTTTGTTAGGAAAAGATGCATGAAATTCAGCGATATCAACTACAAAGAGCATGCAGGTACTCACATATTTTGTCTTTACAAGCCACAAAATAAGAGAGCAATACGGGATGATACACCAGATACGTGTGGATTTAAAACATACCTGGTTCATTATATCCCTCTCGTAAGTGTTGAATAAGACTAAAGATAAACTGCGGAAGAACCAATTCTGACATCATCAACAAGTCTTTTGGAACACATGGAACATTTGAATTTGACTTAATCCGGTGTCTTTTACAAAACCTACAAAAGACAAAAAAACATCAGCTAAGCATAGTTAAGCAGATTCAGCATACAGTAAGAAAACACTACTTTTTTCATTTGTCAAGACAGCATATACTTGAAGATAACACGGAAATAGTATGCTGAAATTTCAAGTTCAAATCCACCTTATTTATAAATCTAAGGAATAATAAAGTTGCCTGCTTTATTTCCCCTCCAAAGTTCACATACCTAACAACCTGCATTCCTTACATGTTAGAAACATCTTCCATTTAACACTTAAAAGAACAAAGGATTTTCCTCTATCTAGACATACCCCCTAGTTTCTAAGCAATCTAATTGAAAACATCCAACTAATACTGCATCCCTCCTTTTCTGAAACAGTAAGATACTGGCCTGATGCTTCAGCTCTCATTCAGAGGATACTATTCAAGTCACAAAACATTTTAAAAAAAACTTCCAAAAGTACAAGAGCTCACAAGGTTAGTATTTCAATACAGCAACTGACATTTACTTACCAAAGGATGATAGAAACCCTTACAAAAACAGTACTAATTGCTTAGTTTAAAACAGAGAAAAAACATTTATTCTCTAAAGAACTCCTGTATGGGGGTAACTGAGGCTTAACTAAAACACAAAGACATGAGGTTGAGCCAAACCCCATTAGAGCAGACAGAACAACTTCCCACTGACTTAATGTACACCTGACTCAAGAGCCACTGAACACTTTCCTGCTCCTGATCTATTTTTAGAAAGGGCATTTACCAACATTAGAGTTATTTAACCATGCCAAATCAGCAGCTAAAAAGGAATATAGAGGTCTAAAAACACAGTATGAAAGAGTACATTTGACTAGAAAGATGTACTATAGTTTACAGGTAATTTTTCAACATGAAGATTCAGAAACCAATTTAGTATCAATGACAAATAGAGTTCTGTCTAAATACAAAAATTATTTTCTAAGTTCACCCATATCTTCACAACACTTGCTATGCTATACCTTCCAGAAGAAGCCTGCTACTCTGACTATTCCAGTACCACTTTCAATAGAGGAAGGAAATAAAAGAAAACTAAGAATTTAGGACCAAAAAACTCCCAAGAAGATACAAGTCTAGCAATTAAGACGCAGCCTCTCAGATCCACATTTATTGAAGCGTGGCTAGCATCTTTATAAGATCAAAAACTAAGAGCTTCTCCTGTGCTGTTGCACATTGCAGATTACATTTTTTCCTTAAGAAAAGAAGAGCAAGGATAGCATTAGTCTGATGATGTACAGTTTATATACACGGTCTACCCATCCCTTTAAAAAAACATCACCCAAGAGAAAGAGCTCAGTGATAACTGACAACTTCTGTCAATTAAAGCACAAAAAGAAGGTTTTCCTTTTAGTTATTCTCAAAAGTAAACACACACATAGTCACAAGAAGTCTTCTGTGATCCACATCTGATTCACTACACATAGAAATCTGAACTGCCCTAAATTACAAGTCTGGCATCATTGGTGCTGCAGTACAGGACAGTCTTAAAGCTACTTGGTTTCACATTCACCACTACCATTATAAGAAGGGATTAAAAGTAAAAACAATAAAAAGACTTAAATACACACATGGAAAAAATTAGCATGCAGCGTGTATGTCTTCTACTGCTCTTCTCCTATATTTTTCATTCAGCCAAAAGATTTGTTTTTGTGGGTTCTCATCACAAGCTAAGGCAGTCACGGTAACAAAAGCAAGGTTATTAACTCACATGCAAAGTAGTTTTGAATTCCAGCTTCTGCTACATGCACAGAACATAAAAAGCTCAGCTCCCAAAGCAGACTATGCTAGCAGAGTGCTTGCGAATCAGTTTGTGAATGGATTTGTTATCCCCAATCAATTACATCCTGTAGCTGAATGACAGGAAGCACATCTTCCCTTCAGATTCCCAAAAAAGCATTAGACTTGTGAAGCGTGCTATTAATATTTTTATACAGATTCTGGAAAAATCACGGAGGAAACCAAGTTAAAATCATTGTAAGAAAATGCATTGTCCTGTCACTGTCATACACACAAATTACACCACTTCCAATAAGTGAACAATTTGTAGATACCAGGTCCTAAACACTGCAGTAGAAGGCTGAAGTCATATTTATAAGACAAGCCATTTTCTATATCTGTGGTTCACAGTCTGCATGCTGTCAGAAATCAATGAGATTCAAAACTATTAGCTAGAAAAGTACACATAGTTCTGGGATCCTTACATGTCCTTACTGAGACTACTTGTCACTGGACAATCTATTGGCTGCACTGAATTTCAAGGGCAAGAATTAACCTTAAGGCACAATGACTCAAAAAGCCAATGCTTATGTTTTTTAAATCATAAAATGTGTGAAGAAATCTCACTGAGCCCAGGTTTATGATAATTTCTTATGAGACTGCTTTATCCTAAGCTTTAAAAAAAAAAAAACACACAACAGAAATAGTCATCCTCTCTTCTACTCAAAGGTCCATTGCCCACACAGTTCTTCCACAAATACTGAGCAAAATACCTGACAATGGCCTCCAAAATCCTTAGTTTTAAAAGCAACAGCTGTTTTAACTAAAGAGCAGCCAGAACCTCAAGCTGCAATAAGGAAGAAACAAACTGAAGCCTCCCATACAGACGGAAAGGGACACTTGTGATAACCTTCACCAACAGATCATCCAGTCACTAGACAGACAGCAAACAAGCCAATTCCTTAGTCAGTCCTCTACACTTCCAAAATAGCTTCCTAAACGTAGCACCAGTTAAATAATTGATCATTTCACAAATACATTTCAAAATGCTCCAGAAACTGTCAAAAAGAAGAGAAACACAGAAGTGCCAATGCAAGCTGACAAGTTCATATTCTTCCCTTATTCTTTTATCTAATTTAAATATATACTTGGAAGTTTAAGGTTCTGGTTTTTTGGGTTTCTTTTCTTCTACAGTTTCCTACTATCCTTCCTAAATTGCTTTTTTCACAAAAAGCCATGGCTAATTTCACTACAAGAAGGGGAAGTAGGTAGAGTAACTAGCTATTAAATAGAAATAGAGGCTTAACAAACAATCTTGCCCACACAACTTCAAATACAATTACAGAAATTTCTTATGCCGTACTGAAATCTTATTTGTAAGGTGTAGAAGACCACTGTTATCACTGATGTAAGAGTTAGGAATACCAGGTCTTTTTAATATAAACAGCATTAACACCTTCAGAGCAACCTTCACTTGAGACGTCACAGATTCACTTCATTCTCCCTCTTGTTTAAGCCTTTAGTGGTTCCCATGGGAATTTCTAAAGTGTATATTAAAGGTAAAATAACTCCTTTCCTTTAGGCTACAGTTTGACAAAGGCTTAGGTTGAACTAGGTCAGCTTCCCCCACCCCCAGTTGTCTTCTGCCTCTACTTCTTCCAGCACTGCCCTCAATTGATCCCGTGCTAAAGCAAGCTCAGGGAACTAAGCTAGCAGAAAATTACTTACTCCTCAAAAATAGAAACACGCATGTTTATATAAAATGTATATAACACACAGAACAAAGTAATAAAACCAAGAATGCAGGAGGGCCAGCTGAAATTTGAATGCATATAACATCTCGCAAACAAGATCAAGGTTCACTATGAGGCCAACTCCCCCACTTCAAAGAAAGATTTTTGAGCTTCCACAGTTATTACAGCAGCTGATGAGTGCCTTTAGCACCAGCCAGACCACACCTTTACAGCTTCTGAACATTTGCATAGCCTTACACTGCACCCCACTGCATCTCAAGTTTCAGACGCATTCCAGAAACTTGACATAAGTTCAGGCATACACACAGGGACTATTTTTACCCTCACATTCTTCCCTCACTGTTTTGTTTTCAGTCTCCCCAAGTTTAGAAGTCATTTATTTTAAGCTGAATCATAAAGCTGTCCAAAGAAGGCACCCCATTCACATAATGAGCACCTAACCCCCACTGAACCTTTTAGGAATTCTTGCCTGGATAACAGTTACTCTACTCAACAAAAGTGCTCAAGGAAATCACTGTGGAACTCAACTCCAAAACAACTCAATTCTGAAGCAACAAAAATAAATCAGTACCCAATTCACCAATTCAGCAGCAATAAATCATGCTTAATCTGAGGTTTTATTTAGTATATAAGACATATTCTGTATCATATATTGCACGACAGAACGTTTGAATACAATGTTATATGACAAGTATTTGTATTGAACAAGTATTCAGACAAACAAAATGAACAGATTTTGCACATAAGAACCCAACAAATACTCCAAAAAGAATACGGATTTCATCCCAACTAAAATCAAAAGACAAATACTACACTGTTTCTAGAAAATAGATGCGAGATGCAAAATATTCTGAGGGGTACAATTGTCTCTGCGAGTTCTTTTGAACTGATTTTTCGTCCTTCACATACCGGTAAAGAGCGTTTACAAGTTCTCCCTTCCTTTGCTATTCACATATGAAAGCAAATCTTAATTCAGAACAAAATATAACTTCTATAAACAGAATTAGAAATTTCTCTTAATTAAAAAGGCCTTTGATATATTGCAACCTTGCTTTACTTGCTTTTACTTTCCCTAGCCAACATCAAATATGACATTAATTGAAAAATAAGCCAACTAACCCACTTGTTAATTTAGGTTTGGGTTTCTTTGTTCTCCACAGTAATTCAATAGTTGAATTCAATACTTCAGTAGCTAAATTCTTTCCTTTTCTCCCAACCAGGAAGGCTCCAAAGTAGAGACTCTGGAATCAAGAGAGGATCTGTGAAATGTGCAAAGAAAGAAAGACCACGAACATCCTTAAAGGACATCTTTCCAGGATGTAAGCACTTGCAGCCTAGCTGTTCAGCCACTCTAGGAGGCTAGAAATCCTGGATTAGATATCTGGGAGATATCCTGACCCCTTGCAGGACAGGGAGAAGCCCGCAGCACATCCACTGTGCTAAGTACAGCTCCCCAGTGAAGACACTAACCAGGCAAAGAGGCTCTGCAAAGAATGCTTCTATTATTCCCACTTAGTTCTCAGACACAAGCACCTCATACAGTAGATAAAACTACAATGAGTTTCATTAATATACAAATACCCACCATCAATCAGACAGCAGGTTTGGCCATTTTTACTGCAGGACCTTAGAAATACAGTGAGAATGAGAAGGAGTGGATTTCTAAGGAGAGCTGGAACTGAACTTATGTTTGAACGGACCCACAAAGTTGTTAAATTCAAGCAGTTTGAGAGAAAAACAAGTAACTCAAAAGAATAACCAGTCTTCCGCCATGAAAAAATATTCACCCTCTCTGAAGAGGGTGAATGCTCTGGGATATAATTACATCACTGTAGTTGCACATAAGTACAGGTTACATTTACTTCATTTGACTGAAAAGCCTCAACTCACACTATTGTGAACATATTTATACAATAACAGTCACACTGCTACATGACTTACCATGATACCTCCTTGAAAATGCTACAGCAAAGAGAAGAACATGGTGACTGCAAAGCACAGCCCTTGCATGTTGAAAGAGCGTTCAGTTACTCCGTTTATGGCAGCACTAAGATCATTAGCATCACCTTAATTCAGACATTTGCATGCATGCATATAGTCTTTAATCACATTTTCTAACAGGAAAAACAGCTCTTCCAGTTGACGAAAGATACAGTACTACCTAAACTACCTGAACGAGCTCATTTAGTATTTCATTGGAGTAAAGAAGGCAGTGAAGAAAACATACTTCAGACTCAACTCTAAAAAGCAAATTTCTTGAAAATTAACATTAAATAAAGCCCATGAGAGAATTACTTGTGTTCAGAAGTATTTCACAACATAGAAGCCAAAGGTTTCACCCCCCACCATACACAAATTGAGACATAGAGAAATTAAGACAATGCACGCACTAATTCTGGATGCAAATTTGTTAGGATCTGTCAGAGCACTTTGCCATGCTGAGAATTTGCAAAGCAGAATTCATAGCTGACACATGAAAAATGAACACATCAGCAAGTACAAAATATGGTCCAAATGCATCTTCCCGAGCCATTAACTTACACAGTTTCCCCACCCCCTTGCTTTCAGAGTCCCATCAGCTACCTACCTTGAAGCACAGGGACATTACACCTTCTATTTAAAGAACAAAAAGCAAAAGTCCAAATCAGAGTTAACAAAATACTTCTCCCACTAAGGAAACAACCAAATTTTCCCAAGAAAATTCAAGCAGGTCAAACATACATCCTGTACTACTTTGTAGCAGAACTTTGTCATACTAAATCACTGGGGCAAAGCATGACAGCATAGTACCACATGTAAAAACAACTTTCATTTCTTCCAAATATTAACCAGAAGTACAGATTTTTAATAAAAGTTGTCTACTTCAGTTGAAGATTCTGTTTCAGCCTCCAACAACATGAAATATATGTAGCTTACAGTTTCCTTGGAAAGCTAAGTGCCTGTGAGTTCTATGCCAAACCTATTACTGCTGCAGGCAGTGTGCAAAAAACAGAGACGGGTCCTGACAAAGGTAACAGCTAGTTACACAGTTCTTGTTAATGCAGGATTCAAATGGCTGGCTCTGCTACTCAAACATAAAGAACTATTTTCAAAGCTTGCTACCAGAGCCCTCCATAGAGGAGGGCATCTACAACACTGCTATTTAGATCACTTGCAGTTGTCTGTTAACACCACAGACTTCTTTTAAATACAGAATTCCTGATATTCTCCCAGTTCAAAGGAAGAACATTGCAAGACCTGAAAGAACCTACACTGATTGCCATTAAGAAAATGTAAGAAACAGAAGTGCCTTACAGATGTATCTGCCAAACATACACCCCAAATCCTGGCTACCCTGATGCCAATGGATCCATTACAGATCCATGTAGATCAGATATGACCAAACACACGATGCTCCACCCTGACATAGCAGCCTTACAATCCCAGAGAGCTGACAGTTTCACAAAGAGGATAAAGGCAACTTGAGAAGATCAAAGCAAAGGAACTGAAAGTCAACACTTGTTAGCCCAAATCCAAACAAATTTACACAGACTTCTAAAACACCAGCTCTTCCTAAATTGAGTACCTGTCAAGGTGTACTACAAAGCAACAGGTAAGTCACATAATAAATAAATCAAATTTCAGACAAGGCATGGTATACAGCAGTAATGTCTGTTCTTCAAGCCAGGTTGACCCTATCAACAAGAATTATGGGGGTGGGACTATCATTTATTTTTTCCCCAAGGAGGTAACAGCACAAATTGAGGCTTTTAACTGTTTAAAGTCATGTATGTTGATACATTTGAATCCCAGCTGGGGACAGTCACCTCATGCTCTTACCAATGCCTGTGAAACAACAGAATTTTCCTGAGGCATGTATAAAGCACATGGCGTCTAGTCAGGCCATGGCTCTGAAAGCAGTAATCCAAAATTATCACTTGGCTGCCAACCATTTGGAAAACATTGCAGCTTCAACTTTAGAGGCTGATGCAGTTCTCACTGGATACATTCCTATGAGAAATCAAGACAGACAGGTTTGTGAGTTGACTGTAAGACACGATGCACTTAATTACTAGTGATCCAGAATCTCTTTTGCTTTCCAAGGATAAGACCAAATTTGAAGCCCTACAAAAGCTAATGAACATCACTGTGGAACCCTAAGCAGCAATACAAAATGCCCAGCTTCACATATGGAGGAAGGCAAGGAGGGCAGAGGGATTCAGTTATTTGCTGCACAGTAACTACATGTCTTCAAAGTGTTGTGATCAGTACAATGCAACGTGAACTCCTGCAGCTTGTTTGCTGAGGATCTTGAAGAGTCACACCCAGAGCAGAAGGACAGAACCACAAGTTTATTGGGACTCTAACGCCAAGGTATCAGGCGAAACAACCCAGGCTCAGCTCCTAAGTCCCTGCAGTCGAAAGTCCTCAGTAGCCCAGAAGGCTTCAAAGAGAAGCTACGTGGCATTGATAGCAACCCTGTAGAATGCCATACATATCAGCCCAACAATCCTGAGAACCTTTCCAGGTAGTTTCTAAATGCTTTTAGTCCAAACTCCTTGGCCTGCTCCTGAAACATCCAGCCTTCTGGAGAAAACCCCAAACACGCACTCCTTCCCTCTTGGAAACTGCATCACCAAGCAGCAGGTCCTGGAGAACTGGAACCTCCTAGCCCTCCGAGAACGCAAGTGACAGAACCACCCTGGAAGAGAGAGGCTTGAAGCAGCAACACCTTGCCTGTGCTAAATCCTGCGTGCTGTTGCAAGACAGTTGACAAAGTAACCACATAATCTACTTATCGCCAATAGTACAGTCATGGCCTGCATTTCTCACAACCAAGTCTTAAACTGACTTTTCTGATCTTAAGTGGATCACAGCTGCTACAATCTAACGTGATATCCTGCACTATGAACACATCCCAAGGTAACTGATACAGCAGCTTTCTCAACCACAAGCTTCTTTTTCTCAATTGCTTTTCTATTTCTTAAAGTTTCTTCAAGCACAGGAGAAACATTCCTTGTTTTCGCTTGGCAAAACAAAGTAATAGAAATAATATCCTTCTATAGCTCCTAAATAGGATGGAAAGGTCATTCCTATTGAAAAGAGATCCTGTATAGCAGTGTCTCTGAAGACAGATAAACAAGGGAATTTTAAAGAGGGAAAGCCTACAGCGTTGTACCCTATCGGACTGCAGAGTTGAATGGAAAAGCAACTATGGATAATGAGAGATAAGGTTGCAGAACACCTATAGCCAGTTACACAAAGGTGCTGTTGGACACGCAACGTAAAGCACTGACCTGTATCAGCCACCTTGTTGTAAGTTTACTTCACACAATCCTGCTAATAAAGAAATGGCCCACTGTTGCATGTAGAAATAGATAATTCCTTAGACCCTTTTTTAATAAGTCATAAGAGAAGGCAATGTTCTATGTCAATAGAGCCACTAGTTGCCATATCTACCATCAAATACACAGCAAACATCAACACAAAAGCCTGTTTAATGAAATTCTTAACCTGGTTTTTTGCCTTTCAGGATATGCAACTTTTGATGGAGATATTATTCTCTTTGTACCACAGTGCAGCACTAAAACATCTGCTTCCCACATGATTAATTTAACAAATAAGCCAACACACAGCGAGGCATAGTCAGAAACAGGACACGGAGGAACGAAACAGCCAAAGAGCAGAGGCTCTGGTATATCAGGTTATTGCCTACAGACAGAAAGGGGAATCGGAACAAGGCAACCACAAAAGCAAGACAGTACTCATCAATAACACATCATTGATTAGTTTTACTCTTATTAGAACCACATGGCATATTGCTTCCTTCAAGCTTGTTTTATAAACTATGAAGTTTCATTCTTACACAAGACCATCTACCAACCAAAAAAAAACCTTCCAGTCTAAATTTCCTCCTGCAGAACTGCATGTTTGTTCCAAATAGATGAGCCCATCTGCTGAACTACCATCAATGCTTTCGAACTGAAGAATGGCTTTCAAAACATTATTAACTACCTCTGACAGAGCTGCAAAATTCCATTTGTCTATGGCTCTACATCACATGGGAGAGGACTACAAATTATTTTCACCCACTGATGTATCACTGGTGTTCAAAATCCAGAAAAACTTGTCACAACAAAAGCTTCTCGTACTTGAACAAGCAGCTGCATCCTTAAAATTTATAAACTCAGGTATTGTCTCAAGTCTAAGTTACCTTCTCCTAGACTGGATCAACAGCAGTTAACCACCAAAGTCACTGAGACCTGAATGAGAATCACAAGGTTTGAGAGCACAACAATCTGTTTTTTCTAAGACAACTGAGAAACACACAAAGTACCTAAACCAAATCAGCATGCAACAACCACAATACATCCTGGTTTCTCCATAAAAAGACATCAGGCAAAAAAAAAAAACCACATTAAATATTTATCTCTAAAATTGCAGTTTTGATTAGTGCCATAAGACTAACAAACATACCCATCCTCATCACGCAGACAAAGCCACTTCTACAGAAAATGAATAGATACTCCAGATGGTGAGCTGAAGAGATCTCCTTTACAGAAGATCTATTAGCTAACACTTCATTAAAACTATGTTTCAAATGAAAAAGAAAAACAAACCACTAAACACATGGACCAGGTAACAGTAATCATGAGAAACAAACTACTGCTACTATAGGTTCATTTACAGTACCTACAAAGAATTTTATCTACCATCTGCCTACTGAGCTTGCGAGCAGGTTCTACATTTGATTCCTCTGCTATTAATAGAAGCCCTGGTTGGGGTGTGCAAGGTTACACCGGGCTAGTCACACTCCTATTTCCTGAATCTACAATGAAAGCGTCCCAAGTCACGCGTAAACCATTACACCTTTGCCATTGTGCAGCTGATTCGTATACACAAAGTTATATCAATTTACCTAAACACACTGCATTTAAGTTCTTCAAGTCGACAGGTAAAGCTGTGGGTTTGTGAGTATGTGCACAAGTGCGTTTGCACTTGTTAAATTTAAACCAATGTAAAAACATGAACTATCTCACGTGGTGGGCAGGTTTCCCAAACACTGGCAGGTTTGGTCCTGTATACCCAGGGCTGGATAGGACCTTTTCAGCCAAGAGTGTTGTTCCTGGACAAATATCATGAAATCCTGTATCAGAAAAGACTAAACCCAATGAGAACAAACTTATGCCAAAGACAATTTACTCCTTAATTCTACTACTAAAAGTAATAGCTAGAATAAATACAAGAGAAACAAGGAAGAATATCCTTATGCCTCGAGGGTTTGCATCTGCTTACACTGCAAATTTATCAACTTAACTTCTTTAATACATCAGTTTCCTTCAAAAACAAAACTGTTTTAAATAGGAAAAGACAATTACAGAAGCTATAAACTCATACAAGAGCAGTATTAGAAGTGATTTTCATGTTTATCTGAAGCAGTTCAACTTATCCACGCTCTTTTAAAACGCTACCACTATGAGGAGCCCTCAACCTATCCCACAGTGGAAGAAGTGACATGTATTTTTGCCTTACTGCTCAAGATCAAGAGGAAACATTACTTCACTGATGCTGAGGAAAGAGAAAAATCAGAAGCTGAAGAAAAACTGAGAGAAAGAATCATTTCAGGAGCTGCCCTTTAAGGCCAATGAAGACCAATGAAAACAAAAGGACAAAAAAAAAAAACTTCCATGGGAGGAAGTCCCCAAGTGGAAGAGGCTCCATCAGAAAGGAAGGATGAAGAAATGGCAAAGAGTAATGGGAATGGGGAGGTGGGGACAAAAAAAAAAACAAACATGACAAGAAACAAAGAATGAAGACACTTCAAGGCCTACAGCAGGTGAACTGCCACCACAGGCACAAAGAAACAGAACCAAAGATACAATCTTTAAGCAGTGATTACAAAAAAAAAGGCAGAATTAGTCAACTCTTTAAGCAGAAACACACACACACACAGAAGACGTGTTAAAAACATGAAGAACTAAGGAAAGCAATTCAGTATTTCCATGCTCCCTTAGCCTTTTCTGGCACTGCCATAAGGAAGGATTTACTGAGAGGAGATAGATCTTCTGAAGGTGCACCATCCTAGCAAGGATGAGGCAACCCAGACAACTCCACGGTGCTGGTCAGAGGAGAAGCCCCACTCAGGTACTCCAAGCTGCCACCTGGCAAACCCACGGCTCTCTGGTGAACAAACAGGAGCAGCATGCTCCAAAGACACCCGGCTGTGAGATCCGAGGCGTACGAACTTGGTAGCACCCAACCCAACAGCCAGTTGGCTGATCTGTCCTTTTACCACTGAGGGCAATGGGAACAAAGGCGGATATAAGAGGATACCTAAGTCTTCTCGGTACTCCGGGCACCGTCCTGCCCACAGCAGGGCACGGAGGACGCCTCGCTTCCCCGAACCCAGCCGTACCGCACCCACCCAAAAGGTACTCCCGCCTCGAAGCTGGGAGCGGCCAACAGGGGCCCAGGCGACCCGCGGGTGGCGAGAACACCCCAAAACGGCTCCTGCACCTCGATCCGCTCGTCTCCGCGGCGAGCCCAGGTGAAGCGCAGCGCTGCCCGGGCCCACTCCGGGGTTGGNTCCCCGCCCGACAGCAGGCAGCGGCACCACTCCAGCGCCTCTCCCGCCGCCTCGCCGCCGCCCGAGCCCGCCGCCGGGGCCAGCACCCGTTCCAGCAGCGCCCGCAGCTCTCCGGCCGCCGCCGCGCCGTTCTCGCCGCCCAGCGCCGCCTTCAGTCGCGTCGCCGTCGCGCGCTTATCCCGGCCGCTGCCGCCGGCCCCCGCCATGATGCGGAACCGAAGGGCCGTCACGGCCGCGCCGGGCTCCCGGCTTTCGGGCTCCCCCCGCCGCTCTCCTCCGCCTCTCTTCTCCTCCCCTCTCTCCCGGCGGCGCCTCCCTCTCGCGATACCACGGCACGGGCGCCGGGCCGCTGCCCCTCCCCTCCCTTTTCCTCCCCTGGCATCCGCCCCTCCCCTTCCTCTGCCCGCCCCACCGGGCCGGGTCCTGGGCTCGGGCTGCGGAGGGACGGAGGCGGAGTAAGGATCGTACCTGTAGGCCGCGAGCTCGCTGGGAGGAGGGTGGACGGACAGGACAGCAGGAGAGGGGCCGAGGCCCGGCGCTGGGAGCAGAGCCCCACGCTGAGGTGACCGGAGAGGGGGGGGAATGGGATCCAGCTGCCGCGGTGGTGGGGCTTCGAGAGTAGAACTGCTCGATAAGGCGACGTGATGCTTTCTTTGTTTACTGCAGCTGATCGCAGCTTTTTTCTTCTTCGCTAGAATCATAGGGGAGTGGGAAGGGACACGTGAGGCACGAGCCCCGCTGGAAACATGAAGAAATTAAAGCTGAAAGAACTGGAAAGCTGCCTGCAGCAGGTTGATACCTTTGAAAGTCCAAAAGTGCTCCTTGAGCAGTACCCAACGAGACCCCACATCGCAGGTAAGATTCACTCGGTGCTCTTGGAATATGTCCCGTTTACCGCTTTTTCCTTAAAACATTTGTTGCATCGCTCACAGTACTCATTTACAGCTTTCACTGCATTTACACAGCTTTGTGGTTGACAGATTTAACCACTAAGATGGATCCGTTACTTTTGAATAAACTTATTTTCATTAAAAGTACAGTGGTAACTTACAATCCCAAATGTAAGTTGATTTAAGAGATATGTTGTGATAGGAGCATCTTATTCTGTAAATGAAAGCTGGAATGGTCATCTAGAAAACTAGGGATGTATGTTTTCCACAAATATGAAAGTTCCATAATCTGTATGAAACATTCCTACCAGACCAAAAATACACATTTTTGTTTGTTTTTAACTGGAAAAATGAAGATGAGAATTACTGACAGTGAGAACATGGACTTAATTGTGTATAACAGACATTCAATTCAGACTTTTCTGAAAGCAGAATAATTTCTGCTGATTAATTGGATGTATGTTTGGAATTACTTACGGTGTTTCTTTCTCCCCTCAGCATGTATGCTGTACACAATTCACAATACTTTCAATGACATTGAAAACAAAACAGTTGCAGATTTAGGATGTGGTTGTGGCATGCTCAGCATTGGAAGTGCAATGTTGGGAGCAGGGTGAGTATTTCAATAACAAGTTCTAGTCTTTTTTTTCTAGGATAGAACAGGAGAAAATAAGATCAAGAACATAGCAGTGCTGAACTAATCTTAGGCACCTAATCTGGTGCATATTTGGGCTACTTAAGATGTTTATATGGTCAGTTGCTCTTCCAGTAGTGGAAGAGATGGACAGTTGCCATGAAGCAAACAATAACGTTTTATCCTGAAGCACTGAATGAACACATGCAGCTTCTTTCACAAACCTTAAAAAGATACTTGAAAAAAAAGCAACACATACTTGCATTTCTATAAGCACTGAATTTGTAATTGTAAGCCTATTTCCAAGTTAAAAACAAGTTCAAGCTGCTCCTTTTCAAAACTTCGCTGTAGAATTTGAACAGTTTCTTATTTTGCAGACTAATGTGGTTGTTTTTGTGTGGTTTTTGTTTTATTTTTAAAATAGATTGTGTGTGGGGTTTGACATAGATGCAGAAGCACTGGAAATATTCAACAGCAACCTTGAAGACTTTGAGCTCACAAATGTTGATGTAGTTCAGTGTGATGTCTCCTCTTTACCAGACAGCATGTCAGAGGCCTTTGACACAGTCATCATGAACCCTCCTTTTGGTACCAAACATAATAAAGGTCTGTCGTTCTGAAAGTCAGTTACATGCGATTAGGAACAAAGTATCAGGGGAGATACTTTTAATGAAATATCTCTATTGCAATATGGGACAATGTTTTGTTGACCTGAAATCAGTTTTGTACGTAGAGGTTAACCACTCCAGTGCCACAGCTAAAAATCACTGGGTTTCAAATACACGATATTTCATATTCCTTATTTTTTTTATTAAAAGCAGTTGGAAAAGTTGCAGAAATACTTTCTATAACCTATTCACTGTTGCTTCTCAAATAGATATTGCTTCAGAAAAACTGAAGCATGAAGCAGTCCTTTAAATTATCTTACTNGGAAGCACTCCGCGCACAGGCTCATGCACGGCGAGATCCCGCAGGTCCGGCAGCGGTAGGCCACGAAGTTGGCCGTCCACACCAGGCCGCACAGCGTGGCCGGGTCGTAGGCCCGCACGGCTTGCACGAAGCCGTCCCAGGGCTCCCCGCCCGACAGCAGGCAGCGGCACCACTCCAGCGCCTCTCCCGCCGCCTCGCCGCCGCCCGAGCCCGCCGCCGGGGCCAGCACCCGTTCCAGCAGCGCCCGCAGCTCTCCGGCCGCCGCCGCGCCGTTCTCGCCGCCCAGCGCCGCCTTCAGTCGCGTCGCCGTCGCGCGCTTATCCCGGCCGCTGCNACGAGCCCCGCTGGAAACATGAAGAAATTAAAGCTGAAAGAACTGGAAAGCTGCCTGCAGCAGGTTGATACCTTTGAAAGTCCAAAAGTGCTCCTTGAGCAGTACCCAACGAGACCCCACATCGCAGGTAAGATTCACTCGGTGCTCTTGGAATATGTCCCGTTTACCGCTTTTTCCTTAAAACATTTGTTGCATCGCTCACAGTACTCATTTACAGCTTTCACTGCATTTACACAGCTTTGTGGTTGACAGATTTAACCACTAAGATGGATCCGTTACTTTTGAATAAACTTATTTTCATTAAAAGTACAGTGGTAACTTACAATCCCAAATGTAAGTTGATTTAAGAGATATGTTGTGATAGGAGCATCTTATTCTGTAAATGAAAGCTGGAATGGTCATCTAGAAAACTAGGGATGTATGTTTTCCACAAATATGAAAGTTCCATAATCTGTATGAAACATTCCTACCAGACCAAAAATACACATTTTTGTTTGTTTTTAACTGGAAAAATGAAGATGAGAATTACTGACAGTGAGAACATGGACTTAATTGTGTATAACAGACATTCAATTCAGACTTTTCTGAAGGCAGAATAATTTCTGCTGATTAATTGGATGTATGTTTGGAATTACTTACGGTGTTTCTTTCTCCCCTCAGCATGTATGCTGTACACAATTCACAATACTTTCAATGACATTGAAAACAAAACAGTTGCAGATTTAGGATGTGGTTGTGGCATGCTCAGCATTGGAAGTGCAATGTTGGGAGCAGGGTGAGTATTTCAGTAACAAGTTCTAGTCTTTTTTTTCTAGGATAGAACAGGAGAAAATAAGATCAAGAACATAGCAGTGCTGAACTAATCTTAGGCACCTAATCTGGTGCATATTTGGGCTACTTAAGATGTTTATATGGTCAGTTGCTCTTCCAGTAGTGGAAGAGATGGACAGTTGCCATGAAGCAAACAATAACGTTTTATCCTGAAGCACTGAATGAACACATGCAGCTTCTTTCACAAACCTTAAAAAGATACTTGAAAAAAAAGCAACACATACTTGCATTTCTATAAGCACTGAATTTGTAATTGTAAGCCTATTTCCAAGTTAAAACAAGTTCAAGCTGCTCCTTTTCAAAACTTCGCTGTAGAATTTGAACAGTTTCTTATTTTGCAGACTAATGTGGTTGTTTTTGTGTGGTTTTTGTTTTATTTTTAAAATAGATTGTGTGTGGGGTTTGACATAGATGCAGAAGCACTGGAAATATTCAACAGCAACCTTGAAGACTTTGAGCTCACAAATGTTGATGTAGTTCAGTGTGATGTCTCCTCTTTACCAGACAGCATGTCAGAGGCCTTTGACACAGTCATCATGAACCCTCCTTTTGGTACCAAACATAATAAAGGTCTGTCGTTCTGAAAGTCAGTTACATGCGATTAGGAACAAAGTATCAGGGGAGATACTTTTAATGAAATATCTCTATTGCAATATGGGACAATGTTTTGTTGACCTGAAATCAGTTTTGTACGTAGAGGTTAACCACTCCAGTGCCACAGCTAAAAATCACTGGGTTTCAAATACACGATATTTCATATTCCTTATTTTTTTTATTAAAAGCAGTTGGAAAAGTTGCAGAAATACTTTCTATAACCTATTCACTGTTGCTTCTCAAATAGATATTGCTTCAGAAAAACTGAAGCATGAAGCAGTCCTTTAAATTATCTTACTTAAGCTTGCATTTAGGAATTCTAATTTCAACATTCTTTTAGGGATGGATATGATCTTTCTGAAAACAGCTTTACAAATGGCAAAAACAGCAGTCTATTCTCTTCACAAAACTTCAACACGACAGGTAGGTCCTTCCTGTTAGTAGGGTTAGCATTAAACAGTTAAGTAGTTGATAATTAGTCATGTTGCCTTTAGCTTCATTGATTTCTCCACATTTCTATGGTTTGTGCCCATCTGAGGTGAACACTGATATCAGAGACTACCTGTGATTTTGTATACATGGAGATAAGTACATCTAACTTTTCAGGTTGAAAAACAAAGTCACTGGAGACTTCCTGAATTCATACGGATATGTAGATATTCCTAGAACTCTGTAAAAAACAGCTTTTAAAGGCAGCTCTGTTTAATACTGCAGCATATTCAAAAGAAAGCAGATGAATGGGAAGTGAAGATGGAAGTCATAGCAGGTAAGATTAATTTCTTATTAGAAGTATTTTCTTGGGGGCTAACAACTGTAAGACACCACAAACTTAACAGCCAGAGGGAAATTTAAGTATGATTTAAGACTAAAAATGACAAGTGTTTTTTTTTAACCTTTTATTAAAAAAAAAAAATCTTGCTACCTGCCTGGAACACAAGTAGGCACTTGATAAAACTCAGAAGAATACATATTTTTTGTGGAATTTGATTTCTTCCTGGACTAGCTTTTGTCTTCAGGCAAAAGTTATCTGTCTTCCTGCTTCAGAAGGAGGTTGCTGCTGAATAACAAAACAAAAAGTCAGTTCTCAAATGAGAAATTCAACTAAGTATACTGAGCAGTTCAGTTACTTTTCTAAGTATCATGTGCTTTATAGTCATACAACTTACTTAGGACAGGGAAGTGGTTGAGATGCATTTTTGCTTCTCAGCTGTCCACTTATATCTGATATAGGTGGTTTAAATGTTCAGCCCTAATTAGTGAAGAAACCTAGCATAGAGGTCAAAACTATTATCCAGTCAAGGCTCAAGGGATGGGCAAAAGAAGAAACAGAACATAGATATAGGGTGTAAGTTAATAAACTTACAACAATTTACTTACAATAGATTAGCAGTGTCTTTTTTTTTTTTGTACTGCCCACAGAACTTAGATATGACCTACCAGCATCATACAAGTTCCATAAGAAGAAATCAGTAAGTATAAAACCTAACACAGCTGAGAAGGTGTCTTGTATTAGGCCATCTGAATTCCTCTGAAGGAACCTAAGTTTTAGGGTCATATCTATTGGATGATTCAGAGCATTTGAGAAAAGTTCCTAATGACAGCAGTAAATTCCATTGCTCTTAATACTCTCAATGGTTGAACAGAGGGGTCAGCAATGAGCAGTTTTCAGTTCTGAATTTATTGGTAGCTACTATTTAATATAACTTTGAGGTTATGAAGTCAGGATCCTTTTACATTTGAATGAGATGCCAGAGAATTTGAGAGCATTGACAGTATAAACAAAACTATACATACAAAAGAGTTTTCCAGAGTGGCATCTGAAGAATAAGCATGCTGCTTTAACAAGAAGTTGTAATCCAATGAAATGAAGGTCTCTTCTCATTATAGGTTGACATTGAAGTGGATTTCATTAGATTTTCTACCAGAAACTCCTGAACTGAAGCATGTCTTTAAAACCTATCTAAAATGAACTAATAAAAACAATGGTATTTTTACTTTAGTATTACTGAGCTCCATCTCCATTTTCTGTTTTCAGTTGTTTTGGTGCAGATTCTTCTTTTTCTGTTTCTTCTAGTGGTCTCTTCTTAGGACTTACTGGTTCTGCAAAATTGAATATATAGTCATTTATGGTAAAGGAAAGCCTTTCAATTACCTCAGATCTTCTGGAAAAAAAAAAAAAACAACTAAAAATACTTTTAAGTGTTCATACCATGTCTGCCCACAGCTCTGTGGCTATGACAGATGGTTTGCTTATTATATGACTTTGAATTTCTATGTATTCTGGAATACTGGAAGAATCCCTTCCTTGTCATGATTTCAGCTGGGACAGAGTTGATTTTGCTGATAGTATCTGGTATGAATCTATGTTTTGGCTTTAAGGGAAAGAACAATATTTATAACATTTTAGTTGTTGCCGAGCAGTGCTGCGTAGAGCCAAGGTTGTTTCAGCTTCTTGTACTCTGTGCCAGCAAGGGGGCTGGAGCAGAATAGGGAGCTGGGAGGGGACAGAACCAGGACAGCTGACCTAAACTGGCCAAAGGGATGTTCCATACCCCATGACATCATACAGAACTGTTGAACTGGAGGAGCTGGGAGGGGGTGTCACTGCTCAGGGACTGGCTGGGCAAGCACATTCTGCACCACTTGTTTTGTAAATATGTATATATTGTTATCATTATTATTTCTGTCTCAGTAAATAGCTTTGTTTTTTAAATCTCAACCAACAAGTTGTACTTTTTTCCTCCCAATTCCCTCCTGCATCCCACAGTGGAAGGGGGAATTAGCTGTGTGGTGCTTAGCTGGCTGCAAGATTAAATCACAGCACTTGTATAAGCTCCAGCAGTGAGGCAGGTAAGAAGGTGAAGGAATAAAATCTAAGGTTGAATGGCTGTGTTTTGTTGGGTTTTTTTATTTTCCAAGCACGTCACATCTAATGAAGAGATAAGCTTTCTGTTAGTCTTCTCTGAGCTCCATACCACTATCCAGAACTACTGGACTTGATATGCCTTGAGGTACTGGGGTAGGGATAGGTAGGGTGGTAGTTGCTGATGATAACCTGTACAGAATATCTTGAATAGCCCTGCAGAGTAGAGCCTCAGCATCTAGTGAATGTTTTAATACACTTTTTTTTGGGTGTGTTGGACAGTTTTAACTTTTGGAAAGAGTTGAGCAGAGGACCCTAACAGTTATTTTACTAGTAGTGATAGAGAACAACAACTGAAGTACTACAGAGTACAGGGCCAAACCAGAAAAAAATGTACACAACAAAAAGTTGTCCATTAACAAGCCCCATGCAATAAAGAAGGCACGTCCCATGCAGAATGGTATACCTGTTTTAGTATCATCTTCACCTTCTTCCTCATTCTCAAACTTTATTTTCTTTCCCTGAAACTGTACCTTCCCTTTGTGTGCACCTTGAGGTATCTTCCCCCCTCTTCCTTTAAGTTTGCGTCCTGTTGGGATATAAGATGACAGGAACTTCGTATCATTTGTCTTTTAATTGACAAGCTTAAAATAATGCTTTACAGTTAGTGATTATTTTGTGAAAACAAAATTGTGAATACACAGCACCACTCTTAGAACACTGTAAATGCTTCAACCAGTCAGAGAGGACCTTTTCCTTTCTGTTTCAGCAATTCCTGCTGATCTTCTAGTATTTTTTTCAGAGCTTCTTTCTCTGCATCTCCTTCTAGCAATTCCCAAGTAACATCTTTGTTTCGAAGCTGTAAGTTTCCATTATGTGCTTCCTTAGCTTTTTCCAGAGCTTCTTTTGCAGCATCCTTAAATAGGATGATTCCCTTAAAAAGAAAAACGTCATTTGTATTTGAATTTTATTGTGAAAGCACGCATCTGGAATGATGAACATATCCTGCTAGGTACCTCAGCATGTTCAATATTTGCATGATGCGAAATATCTAGATGGAAGCAAAACCCTCAGGCAGTTCTAACAAATACTCTCACTCCCAGGTTTCAACTAGTCAGCTGAGGAGGCTGGAATCTCTACTCATGCTTTTGAAAGAATTTAAGCAAATGATTTTATTCTCTAAATATTCTGCAGTTGCACAAGCCAAATTAAAGAGGAAAAAAATAGAATTATTTACTTGATACAAAAGCATAAGCATTTAATGATTCAGTTTCAAACTAATATGAAGATGTTAGCTCCATGTCCAATGTTAAAGTTATACTGACCTCCTTTGCGCCTCTTACAAAGTGTATCCATTTGATTTCTCCGTGATCAGAAAATACTGCATGGAGATCTTCTCTGCATGTTTGATCATCTAGATCACCAGAAAACTTCAAAAGACATCCTGTCTTTTCTTCTAGAGATTTCTAAAAGAAAAGAAATGTGGGTTTTTTTGTTGTTGTTGAAAAGCCAAGCTTGGAATATTCTTTTCCATCCCTCTACTGTAATATTAAAACATGGTAACAATAAATAAGCAACTGAAGTCAGCCTCCTTAACACCACTAGTAACCAAAGCATTCTTGCTACATTATTTATTTATGCTGATGTCCATGTCTTACACAGTTCCACTCAGACTTTTTTAAAAACACTTTTTGTTTCTTTGCTTACTGATACATTTATGTGTAAGTTGGGAATCCTTTCCATAAGATATTTATGCTCTTGAAATTTTAAAAAGCATTTCTGAGGGCTGCTCTCAAGTTGAAAATGTACATAGCACAGACTACATCCCTACAAGAGTCTCTACGCAGGAGAAGAAAATGGAAGAAAATCGTCATCTAATTGATGCATTTAGGATCCCATCTGAACACATAAACATACCTACTAATTCAAATCCTTGATATGATCCTTTAAGCAAAATCAGTCTCTCAAAAATAATATGCAGTACCGTGACAAAAGGAGGTCTAACTGTAGGTTAGTTGTGGTAGTCATTTCAGCTTTTAAGAAAGTGCTCTGTTAAAGAATTAAAATTCTAAATATCCCCCACCTTAGCTCTACAGCATGCAGCTGCAACAGGATTGTTATTGAAAGTCCATGGAAAAACAGTTTTCAAGTACAGATATCTAAGAAATTCATACCATCTCAGCATCTGCTGCTTGCTTCTGTTTTTCTTCTTTTTCCCTGTAGAGAAGTTAAGATTAGTGTTAAGAGATGGTTCGAGCGTGGTCAGGTGACCAAAACCTGGCATATCTGCTGATAAGGACTTACTGTTTGGCTCTTGCTTTGGCCTCTACTTTGTTTTGTTTCCTTTCTTCATTCTTCTTTGTACAATACTCTTCCCTTCAATGGAATGTAAACTCAGTTAATACTACTTAGATTATTCCACTGTAATTACTTTATAAGACAGTCTCAATTGTTAATTGAGAAAATACTGTCTTTAGCAGTCAAAATGCTAGTCTCCAAAGGTCTGTGCTACTGCTATCTGTAAAACAGTACAAAAACTGCAGTCCGCCCTTGACTATTCTTGTTAGCTCACACATCAAGAAGGTGGACTTACTTGAAGAGCACTATCAGCTCTGTGTCTTTGTACTTTTGGTTTGGGATCTCTGTGAACTTCTTAGCAGATTCAACGCTATCAAAAACTGCAAATATTGACCCCTGTTGAGAAGAGACATTCAGTTTTAGGATAATTGAACCAAATGTACTCCACAAGGCATCCCTGCCCCAGGTCTAACTGTTCATTGCAAGAGTAACCTTAAATGTTTTCTGCAGCGTCCTCCTCATTTGAATGTTTTCAACTGGACCTTTATCCTCCAGCCATTCTTTGATATCATCAAGAGTTGCATCTAATGGAAAGCCTTTCTGTAAGACAGTACAAAGCTTCAATGCAACAAACTGTGATACTTCATCAGAAATAACCTGCTGACTCTCTAGTATAATAAGTTAACACAAGTTAACTTCGGTTAGGTGGTTTTCAGTCAAAGCCACACAGAATGGCACAGAGCAAAGGAAGAAGTTTACTTACAACATATACAGATCTGTTTTTAATTGCAGCCTTGTACTGGTCATTTAATTCAGGAAGGGGTTTATTTGGAGATCTTCTGATTTTAGTTTTGTCTTCATTTATTTCCATTAGACCAGTCTTGGATTTTCGTAATGCTTCTACTATAACACCAAAATCTTTTGAAAGGCGACTTAATCTATTAAGGAGAGAGAGGTTATGAAAAATACACAGGGCAAAGCTGAAACCAAATGCTGAAACAGCAACAGGAAATGCATGTGCACAAAAGAAACATTTGCCCCCTCCAAACAGTTTTAAGTAGCTGAAAATTACCCTTCTATCCAGATCAGATGTACTTTGCTTTACCTGTTGAATTTTATCATTACTTCCAAAGGCACCCAACCGTCATCTAATTTGATCTGTTCCTTTAAGAACTTGTCTCTTGGTAGGTTGTGATTGCCAAAATAGTACTGCAAAAAAAAGAAAGACAGATTTGTTTTGGAACATTCACACTTTAAAAGCTCTTTTTCATTTGACAGTTCACAGCAGTAGATGGAAACATTCAAAATTCTAGTTGTTATTTTTATTGGATTAATGAAATTCTCACATTACTACTTCCTGCTTTAATGTGACACTTCCAAAAGTAAATCATAATAGCAAATTATGCAGCATGCTAATATTCTGAACAGCACCAAACAGGATTTTTTCCCCCCAAACTAAGCCACACTGAATCAAAATGCATCTTCCTATTTGCATGTAAAGAATAACCCCAGCAAACACAGTAATAAGTTGTTTACTGATGCATAACTACCCATTAGCCAAGGTCTCCAAAAACTATGTATCAGTTCAGCTCCTAAACTATAAATCGAACTTACCTCAATTTGCTGACAGATTTTGCTTTCCAAGATAGACATGTTTTCACCATCTCCATTTTCAGCCATTTTCACCAGCTGTGTTGAAATCAGAGTAAAGTCACTAAATACTAAGTACCAACTTCTACAGTTTTTCTGTAGCACTGCATTTAACTGCAGCCCCCACAAGATCTTCACCCACCTTTATTTTTATGAATCAACTCTAACTGAGACTGCAGAACTTCCGGGTGGAAGCTGGAACAATTAACAAGAAAGTGTAATACTTCAGTATTTCAGACTTTGGCATTCTATTTTCAAGACTGACAGCATTTATTCTTTTCTTTTTTTTCCTAGTCACAGATCTACAGCAACAGATTTGAGCCAATAATAGCTATCATTTGTCAAGGCCTCACTGCTAGGCAAAACGTAACTAAGAAGACTTGTTTGATATTCCCAGTAAGTGTAACTAGGAACTTTCTGAAGGAAAGAATGAAGAAAAATGTGGGTTTATAAAGGTGTCAGAAATCCGTTTGAATTCAGCTTTGAGCAGGGAAGCACAGATTTTGACTTTCTCCTTTTAGGCACTGTCACACTCATCAAACCCAGCTGCAGAAGATGAAGCAGGTGGAGCAGATTCATGGCCTTTAGTTTCCTCAGTTCAGTCAGTGAGCATTAGGACTACAGGTGACAATGGGTTTGCATTCCAGTCTTGCACATACTACTCTCTACTTCTGTGCTTCCACCTCTACCTAAACACTAGGACACTTTCAAAAGCATGATTTTACCAAGTGTTAGTTAACAGCCATGCTCAAAGTGCAGTCCATCTGTCTATAATGCACTCTGCAGAAAGGCCACAGTTGAGGTCACTTTGGAGATGTCACACAGCAGCCAGCCTGATTCCAACAAACCAATCAGATCACCACATTCAGCTACTGGCATCATCATTACACTCCCCTGTGCTGTTGTCCCCAGTACCTGACTCACCAAAAAACAGTGTCTGATATTAACCAATTCTGTGTAATTTCTTGACAGCCTACAGAATAGACCCAGCTTTTTCCATTGGATCAACTAATTAACCACACACTGTGTGCCACTGCAGCACCTGATCCAGGGAAGGCCAAACCTCTGAAGAACTGTTCCACTTGATTTATTTTATCACTGATTTGTTTCAGTTTCTGGAAGACTGATGGAGCTGCTAGGGCTAGGAGAACAAGAGACCATGAAAACCAGGAATGCCTTTCTGTCTGGGCAAGGTGACTTAACTCACATTGTTGCAGCTTTTCTCCAAGCATGTCAGATTTTGTTAAGCACTACACAGTGTTTTAAGTGAACCACTGTCCTGTAGGTGCTTTCCACAGCAGAGCTCAATTATTTAAGGTAACATACTAGCTTACTAGGAGCTGTGAAAAATGTTGCTGCCTTGTATATTCTAAGGGAAAAAAAATGAGACGGATTTTATTATGTATACTTTTTATAGAAACCCCACTGCACAGAGACAACACGTAGCTGCACGTGCACCAAACCAAGGAGAGGAACCATGCCCCACCAGCTCGCAGGGGGGCAGCAGGGAACGGCTGGGCAAAGGCACCTGCTATGGACTCCTCTATGGGTGAGATGCAGCCAGGCTGTACCAGCCTGCCCCTTCAGCTGCTCTTGGTTTGTCTTACAGCTCATACCGAATGGTACCCTTGAGACAAGTCTGTTAGAATAAGGCCGGGGGGGCCTTTAGGCTGCTCAGTCCATTGCAGCCCTGCCCAGGCGAGCAGTGAGCAGAGGCAGCATCTGCGTGCCGAACCACGCAGGCACTCCTGTTTTTACCGCTAGCTACCTCAGGGACCATTAAGAAACACTGCGCTACAACTGCCACGAAGCGCCGTGGCAGAACAGGCCCTCGCCTCCACGCGAGTCCTTCGCGGCCCCTCCGGAGCCCCGCGGCACGCTCCAGGAACACAGCGCCCACAGGCACCGCTCCACTGCCTGTGAAGAACAAATCCTCCTTCCTCTGCAGCGCTTCAGGGCAGAAAAACATCCCGTTCGGAAGCTTAAAGCAACGGAGACCTAGGTCAAGCCCTTGAGATCAAGCCTTACAAGCGGGGAAGTTTTCCTCGCAGGCCTGGCTTCCAGCCCGGCGGCGTTCACCGCGCAGCNGCCGGCAAGCAGCGCGGGCCCATCGCCGCACCCAGCCCGGCGGCTGCGGGCAGCGGCACCACCCGCGGGGCCCCGCGCTCCCAGCCTCCGCAACCCGCCGGCCCGGCAGAGAGAAGGGCGGGAAGGGCGGCCCGGAACAACCGGCGGCCCCGACCTCCTCGCAGCCCCCGGCGCCGTCCCCGCGTGGAGCCGCCCGCACGCTCACCTGCGCCGCGCTGCTCGGCCCGGCCCACGCGCGACCCCACTCCGCCGCTCCAAAGCCTGCAGGCTGCGCCGCGTGCCCAGCAGCCACCGCTGCTCACGTGGGAGCTGCTTCCGGGGCGGGGCCGGCGTTGGGATGCTGCTGTACGTCATAGTTACGTTTATTAGAAACTGTAAGCGTTCACTGAAATACGTTTGCGTTGAAGATGTCAACAGTGCTACAAATATGGGTGTCACGGGAATAAAAGCTTTATTAGATCGTACTGAGCTCAGTGATTCAGCTTACGTGCGGTTCCTTCTAGTTCGTAAATGAAACGGTAAAAAGATCGCCGCCCCCGGCCGGGGACGGGAACGCAACTGCTGCTCGCGTTCAGCTCATCACTGAACATCATAGGCTGCCGAGCCCGTTGCACCGGCAGCGTAGGTTACCGTCAAAAAAAAATTACACCACCAACACCAAAGTCCCTGAGCTTTTCCACTCCGTTTACTCCAGCGTACTCAGTTCATCAAATGTCTTTACCTTTTAGAATCTGTAAAGAAATTAATCTGGATCCTTCATTAGCTGGGCAGCTAATGAAACACAACACCGAACCCCACAGATGAGCTTCTGACACAGCAGCAAACCAAGAGCTATTCACACATCACAGGGTTCCACATCAAAGCTCAGAGCTGTGTGCAAACTCCTACCAGCAAACGCAGGGGAGAAATAGTAAAGAAAGTGAAATAACAACAAAAATGCTGAAAATGCTTATGATTAGGAAAAAAAAAATACAACGAACTCAAGGTTCACCTCCTTGGAGATAATAACTGACAATTCCAATAAAACCCAAACTTCTTTCTGAAAGGATGCTGGGACAGGGAGGTCCCACCACAGTGTGTCATGCACTGTTCCTCCCTCCTGAACCAGCAGCTGTCCATGTTGTCATTCTGTAAGCAGGACTGCAGGGCCCATGCACACTAACCCAGCCTCACTGTCTTAGGATTGCTTCTGTCAGACTGCATGCAGCCCCCACAGCAGCTGAGGGACTCTGGACCACTTGGTCCCACTCCACCTTCCATTCCAGGAGGACACGTTACATGTGATACAGTTATCATAGTAAGGCTTTTCTCTGAATAAATGCATACAGCAGTCAACAACAGCCTCAAATCAGTTCAAAATCCCACTACAACACTATGAAGCTGGCATACACTTTCTGTTTGCATAACTGGGCTACCAGTTGGTATTTCTTCCCCCTTTCCGTGTGTGTACTCTTTTCCAGTCTGTCACCTGAATGTGGATTTAGAGATGCCCTGCAGCTGGCCACTTCTGGACGCGAAAACCCTGCTCTCCAAGTGATATCTCAGTGTATGTCTCACACACCTGCTTTGTGACAATGAACCATTCCTACAGCTGACTTCAGTGTATCGAAGACTTCATCCTAAGCCTGCTACTCCACAGAAAGGCAAAGTACTTTGATTTTGCTCTACTTAGCACCACGTTACAGTTCTTCCTGGGGACCGGTGAAAATAAATCTGTTTTTCACAGTAGTTCTGATACAGCTGCACAAAGTATTATTAGAGTCATTTGAAGGCTTCCATGACAGAGAAAACATNCCGCTCCCCGCCTCCGGGAGCCTCCAGGCCACCCCGCGGCGGCGGTTCCGCGGGGCGCGGCCGTGCCGCCCGCCACGTGCTGCTGCCCGCGGGCACGCCGTGC
>VXAB01007552.1:205977-272521 GCA_013399175.1 Odontophorus gujanensis | reverse complement strand
TATACCCTTCTGAATTGTTTAAAACAAATTGTACAATCCTTAATGAACATGCACTAAGAGACTGTATTAGATATCTCGTTCATCAGGTAATCAATACCATTAGGAATACTGCAACTGTTTTCTGTGGAAGTACTATGAAAATCTTAACACTTACACATTATAGACACAGACACAGCCATGTGAACGCATGGCACTGGGAAGGTTACCTACTGCTTCCCACGTGTTCAGTTCAGGGTTGTATTTCTCAATACTCTGCAGATATGTTCCTTTGGAATAGGAATATCCTCCTGTCACATAGATGCACCCATTCATCACCACTGCACCGCACTCCATTCTTCGTTCCAACATGTGAGCCATCTGCTTCCACTTGTCCTGCTCTGGGTCATAGCAGTCCGTGATCGTGGTCTGTCCACCCACAAAATAGATCTTGTTTTGTAATGTGATTGAACATAGTCCATATTCTTCAGGAAGAAAGGAACACGGTTCATGAACTCAGCATTATAACATTATCTTAAACTGCAGCAACATGACAAAATGGGGCACACAAAGGTCAGCTGAAGTTCTTCACTGAGCTGAGGAGACACCTCAGGAATTTCTGCTACCCATGGTCAGAGCAAGCCCAAGTTGTTACAGAGTACACACAGGAAAGCAACACTATGCAATGATAATCTCTTTAGAAGTTTACTGTTACCAAATGAAGGAAGTCAAGAAAACTCTTTTTAAAAAAAAAGTATATGAAAGATCTTTGTCAAATGACCATGAACAGACAGATATCATGGAAACTCAGCTTGCTATCACTCTTAATAAAGCTCAGCCACTCCTTAGCCAAATATTTATGGAGTGATTTTCATACAACATATGCTTGAGGAGGGCATTCCTTTCCCAGAGCCTGGTAGATGGTCAAACATCCACTCTGGACCTCACTGCCCTACCAGATTTCTTCCTTTTAGTAGGAAGGCATCAGAAACTCTCAAGGAGGTTTAAAGGCCCGCAGTTTGGAACAAAGACATCGTATTACAGAGCTTGTTGTTTACCTGGATGTGGACTTGTGGTGACAATGCTCCACTCATTGCTACCCAAATGGTATCTCTGGATCTTATCATAAGTGCAGCTTCCTCTGTAGCCATAGTGACCACCAGTTACGTAGATGACTTCATGCAGGACACAGGCGGTGGCATTCCCAACACCTGCACAACACAACAATCACAGCACTCCTTCAGACTACACACAGCACCCAATGGCACTTCTGCCAATAACCCCAAATTAAATGGTTTGTTATTTAGTATTTTAGGATGAAATTCTGCTTGCAAGAATTTAAATGAATGTGAAATTAAACTGTCAAGACACCTTATTTTCACAGGATGACTCAAAAACAAGTAAATAAAATTGCAGTAACTGACATGAACTGCGTAACATGGCCACAAAAAAAAAATAAAAAATTCATGTAGTATTTATGCAGTTATCAATGGCATAGTAACACAGGCTTTGGAACAGGGAATTACTTCCACTACATTTAACTGATTTTTAAGTGTCACATATGTGGCAAGGACAAAGTCAAGGGGAGCTGAGATTACTCAGCGTCTCAGGGCACTTTTCCTGATATTTTTAGTCTTTCTCATATTATTAGCAATGCTGTTATACAAAGAAAGACACAAATGGAATGTAGCTGTGATAGCTCTGTCTCCGTGAGAACAAAACAAAAATAAAACAACGACCTGCAAGATAACATGGACAAAAAGTAGCAGGCTGGTGTGTCTTTAAGCCTCTAAAAAGTTTGACACAGAAAATGGGCCCAAATATCTGCTTGCAGTGTATGTTTTAGACTTTTAAATTAAAAATTAATAATAGTAGTATTTGTAGGAAATACATGAACATTGAAGAAACAGCAGCATGAGCACAAGTCTTTCTATCCTGTTGAATACCTCAAAATCTCTGAAAAAAATGACATTGCAACAACTTACCGTAAAATCTTTTAAAATATTCTGTAACTAATAGCAAGTAGTTAATATATTAAGTTGTAAAAATCCATGATGAGACATACGATTGTTTATAAGTTTTATAACAAAATAATATCCTTTAGTTGTTATTCTCCAAGCTCATGTATTTTCAGTGGGTCACCATTTTGGCTGCTTAAAATAGATATTTGTGCTTTTCATTATTTTCGCTCCAAAGATTAACTAAGGATCCTGAACAGATGATACACTGTAATATGAGAAAGTTGCATGCAGGATGTCTTAAACGAAGACACACTTATAAATAAACTGTACAGAAAGCAATCAGGTCTTATACTAAAGTAACACAATCAGCTTATTGGAGCACACTTTTTGAGGACCTGCTGAACAGACTCTAATCCCAGGTAGGTTTCTAACTTCATTTCAATTCAGACAGAAATTTATCTCCTGAAGGAGGACATTCTTAGATGAGACTGCCATCGCCCTATGGCACAGCCTGGTGCAGCCACTGGGTGTTTGCAGCAGTTTAACCACACAGACCTGAACCAAAGCCCCTCAGCATCAATGGTACAATCTCTTTGAACTTGACTAGGACTTGGATCTTGCACTGAACGTGTCTGTGGCACGTCTCAGTGGCAAACATGAGAGGACTGACAGTGAGGCTCACTCCACACAAGAGCTTACGTACCTTTGATCATGTTTGCAATAGGAATCCATTTCTTTTTCAAAGGATCATAGAACTCAGCTTCTTGCACCGGAGCTCCCTTCCGGTAGCCACCCAGTGCATAGATGCAGCCACTCAGGGACACTGCACAGTGGTAGTATCTCGCATCAAGCATGGGACAGCCCTCTGCCCACTCATTCCGCTCACTGTTATATATCCACACAGTATCCAGGGCTTCGATGCTCTCCGTTCTGTAGCCTCCTGTCACGTATATGTCTGGCCCCAAGCTCGTGACCCCATAGCTTTCTCGGGTGCGATCTGGCATTTCTGCTCCCTGGAGCCACGTGTTAGTTAAAGGATCCCAAATGTGCACTTCTGATAAGGGATGCCAGTAATATCCTCCAACCACATACATAGTGGTTGTTTGTCTTTTGGAAAGGCCTTTGGGACTGGGGTTCAGGACACTGTACACAAGGGACCTTATCTTATTTTCATTAAGTCGGCATTTTTTTTGGAGGCTTAAAGCTGATCTCAAATACACATTATCTAGGTCTAGTCTGATGCAGCTCAGCAGTTCATATATGTCTTCAATTCTTTCCTCCACATTGTGTGCAACCCACCTAACAACAGCTCCGACAGCTGCCTCTTCTTTCCAGACATTGAGGTTCTCTCTGGAGAGGATGAAAGCCAGCTTCTCCTTGCTAACATCCAGGAACTCCTCCTGTTTCCACACTTCCTCAAACTGCCACAGCAACATCCTCCGGGACTCCTTTTCCAGTTCCAGACAATTGTGGTGCTCAGCAAAGGCATGCATCCCAAGGCAGTTGTCAGCATCCAGGTGCCTGACCAGAAACTGCTCGCAGGCTCTCTTGACTGAGACAAACTGAAGGAGATCAGCTGCTTGCAGCAGGCTTTGCACGTTTCTCTTTGTTATTTGGATCTGGGAGGTGTACGCATAATTCACGAGGGCTTCCAGCACGGCGTGGCTGACCTCAGGAAGCCTGACGTGGTTTTTAGATTTCTCTTTCATATCAGCTGTGAACATGGCTTTGAAATAACTGCTGCAAGCCGCCAGGACGGCTCTGTGGCAATGCAGCAGGACCCCAGAGGCGGCCTGAAGCGCTACGTCGGTGAACAGCCCGTCTAGGTAGAACGTCCGGAACGCGTTCATTAGGCACACAGGGTGCGATGAGTCGCGGTAGACGAACGTGTAGTCCTCCTGCCCAGGCAGGGCCATCGTCACCACCGCACAAAGCCACCCGCAGCCTTGCTACTCACCCGGTGGGGGCCCCTCCACAGGGTCAGCAGCCCCCGGCTGCAGGGCGGGGAGACGCCAGCCTGAGTCGCTGCTGCCGCTGCCCCGCAGCTCCCCAGCCCCCAGGGGAGGGGGGGAAGGCTTATGGCAGCTATGACATACGGCCCCGCGGCTGTCAGCCCTATTAGGGACAGATGCTCGGGGAGCGTCACCAAGCCGATGGCACACGGCCACACAACAAAGCCAGAGTGCCTCTGACAGTCTGTGAGGAGCGATGTGGAGAAGGGCTCCCCCAAGGAGGAGGTAAAGTGGGGGAGGGCTGAGCCCTACTCAGATACCTGAGTGTTCACAGGGCATAAATGACAGTCACAAAGCATGCTGGCTAATGCACTGTCAAGACTGTGTTGACTCCAACTCACAGGCAAATTGCCCAGGAAGAAGTTTATATGGCTATTACTGCTTCTGAAAATGGGGTTCACAATTTCTCTTCTCTGCAGACACATTTCCTAGAGATGCAGTAACTGAAGCACAGTGGGCTTGAAGTGGCTGTGCACCCTCCCAGCAGGATTCGGACCTTTGGACCTGCAGCCAGGCTCTGCCTGCCCTGCCAGCACCCTCCTGGGCTGAAAGGGCTGTCCAGGGCTCCTTCACCAAAAGGAGGCAGGCAGTTGTTGGGTTTAGCTAAGTGCCTGCAGAGCCTAAAAGGAGAAATTACGAGAGCTCCTGCTCTGCACAGATTAAAAAGCTTTTTTTTTTTTCTCTTTTCTTTTCCTTTTAATTACTGGTGATACTTCCTCCCTAGATCCCACAGAAGCATGAATTAAAGAAGGAATCCAAGTGGGAAGGTGTATACAGACATCCCACTCCATCCCCCCTCACACACACTGTGCTACAGGACTCACGCTTTCCATTGGCCTTTATGTAACAGCACAAGATGTGAACAAGCTGATCCAAAAATACCTAACAAATTCTTCACATATCTTTGCCTTCATTTTTTTCCAGCCACTTTCGATGCATTGTCAGCCCAAAAAATCAGAGTTACATGGAGCAGCGCAGCACAGAAATTACAGCAGCCCATCTGCTCTCACCAGTGGCTGTCCCACAGCTACATTGCTCACCCCCCTTCCTTCTCTGGAGCATTCCCATATAGGGCCCTGACTCTGTTTATAAATCCCCATGCCAACAGCTTTGTTTTGCTGCTGTTTTTCACTTTCCGTTTCATCAGCTGCCTATGGATAAGCAGGAACTTCTCCCAGCTCTTGGCCAACCTCCTAGCATATAAGGTCAGGGTATAGGATTACAACTCAGTACTCCCCATACTAGCTGGTGTGCGATAGCAGGCCTGTTACCATACAGAAAATTTCCATACACGCAAGAGCCTCCCATTACACACTGTTGTACATGTGAGCCCCTACACTTCTTCTCCAGAAGCATGAAAACTCCCTCCCAGAGGGCATGTTGTTTTAAACACTCAGCAGTCAGGTCAGCAACAATCAACAGCAAATTAGCACCCCTTCAAGGACATGTTCCACCTTCTCCTTGCCTCTTTTGGCTGCTACCAGCTGATGCTGACTTCACAATCTGGAGATACTCATCTCTTCTCCTTAATGCTCAAAAGTGGATAAGTTTGGTAACCATGGTGCTTCAGAAAAGTGATCATTTCTCTCTTAAGATGGGAGCAAGGAGAGCAGAGGGGGAAGGCCTCAATTGCTTAATGGCTTACCTACCAGAATGGAGAAGTTCTTTCCGTCTCCAACATGCACTTTGCCCAGAAAATAGCATCAGCTCTATAATCTACTTGAAATGATTGGATCACAATTGCAAATCTTTTCAATTAGTTATTTCATCTGTTCTTATCTCCTGCTTCTCTACTCTTAACACTCAGAAAAATCCATTTCAGTGTGAAGATGGATTTCTTGCTCAAGGAATCAGCAACAGAGCAAACTACAACATGAGGTTCTGAATACTCAAAGAATAACCAAATGTAAGTGGAAGTAAAAAAACAAGTAGTTATTTATATACCAGGTGGTTGGGTTTGCCTTCAGTTTTTTACTTTTTAATAAACAGTAGGTGAGATCTGGGGACAAGCTGAAAGCAAGCTGCTTTACAACCAAGTTATGAAAAGCACAGCATCTTCAACCCTTAGCAGATACCTACAATGAAGGAGATGCACAACTTTGGAAGAAAAAAAGAAACAAAAAAGCGTGCAATACCACACAACATGCATCACCATTCTCTTATACAGTCTACAAATCAGCTAACATAAACAGCTTGAGACCCTTCAGTTAGTCAGATACTGTCTCTGTGCCCGTGCACAAGACAACAAGGTAAACAGTACAAATATCTCAGACAGCTATCAACATTACAGCTATGCTCATAAGAATCCACGTGCATCATCTGGGATACCTCAGACAACAAACTTCTGTAATTAATAAAAATAGATGAAGAGCTAAACACCAGACTACTTACAAAGCAGTACTTGAAGAAAATCTTAATTTGTAGATTATTGTCCTCAAAACAGGGAAGACCACTCCTAAAAACCTTCAACTTAGAAAAAGAGGGTAGTAACAACATTAAATATCAGTAAGAAAATGAAAACAGTGCCCAAAGACAACACAGAAGATATCTACAGAAACTGCAGGCTGCTGAGCCACATCTCTGACGTTTGTAGCCACACTGCTGTAGAAGTTAGTAGCTGAGAATTCTGCCTAAGGCATTTAAGGCTAAAACAGACAACAACAGTTCAGTAGCAGACTGTAGCACAATTTGGGACCTTTTGAGAGACTGTAAGAAAGAAAACAATTGGCGTGAAAACACATCATTCAACTGTAATGAGACTGAAGTGTCTCTGTGTGCATAGTATAAGTTTTATGGTTTGTCTCACCATGAGTAAGAAAGACCACATGCTCACAAATGATTCCTTACTTAAACACAGGCAAATTTTGTTACAAAGTTAAAATGGACACAGATGTTCCCTTTCAGCCTGCAGGAGAGGATTACACCGTGCACCCAGACACGAGAGAATTGGTAAAACTGGTGTAAGGACGCATAGGGACACATGCATCATCCTGTGGGTAGCAGAAATCCTGCGAGACAAAAGCAGCAGGCTGAGTACCACCTGTCAGCACAGGCTCTGTACAGAGCAGCAGCAGCACAGAAGGGCAACATCCCTCCTGTGCTTCAGAAGAAAACAGACAAAATGAATGGTGTTCTGCAGAGTGACACCTACACTTGTGTTCAGCCACTCCAGGCCCTTACAAGAATGGAACACATTACGGAATACCTTACACAAATCAGGTGTTGCTCTTCTCAGTGGTGGTAACTTTTATTTTCTTTAATACAAACTATTAAAAAGGAATTTAGTTTGGTAAAATATTCAGTATATTAAAAATATAAATGCATCTTCAGATCAAACAGGGTTAGAGACATACCAAATCATATACAAACTAAACATTTATCCCAAATTTAAAAAAAAAGTATTCTAAGCCAAAAGTTCCAGAATCACATTCTTGGTAATTAAAGCATATAAATTCTTTATAAATAATTATTCTTTTGTGCACCAATCTTACTCCTTCCCCATAGCACGTGGAACATCACTTTGGTAGCTGGTAAAGGCTCGGGACAGAGGAAAACAAAGAGGAATGGTGATTCCTCAAACAAACCCCCCTCACTTTCTCCACAAATGCTGAAACGCATACTATGCCTAAAAGCCATCTTAACATCACTTTCCCATTACTGACAAAACTGAAAATACAGTTTTCTATTACATTTAAACAACAGAGGTTCAGCTAATATCCCAGTTCTACAATGTTGTGTTTCTATGCGCATTCAGCATTTCTCACCCAGGAAGAAAAAAAGATTTATATTTCCTTTCATCACTTCAATTTTCTTTTAGAAGCCGCTTCAGATAAGACATAATTTCAACAGCAGATGACCAAACCAGAACAGAACACTCTACAGGACAGAAATCTTGAGAGAGCTGAGAAATCTTTTTCTCTAGGGTATACCCATGCCTGGGCATAGCAACATCACCCTTCTTCAGAAACATCACGGGGCACAAGTCATTCCCACCATCACCTATATACGCTATTTGAGTATAACTCACTCCTCTCTCCAACTGTTTATCTAGAAACTCTTTCAAAACTTTCCTTTTGCAAAGGTTTTTAGGGCATTTTGGACAACGGTGAGCATGAAAGTTCCGCACAGTCAGATAGCCAGTACTGCTGAAGGCTGCAGGGTTTGTAAACACTCCATCAAACACCTCGTGGAAGTCAGCAGCTTTTAAAATCCAGTCAATAAACACCGTATTAGAATCTGAAACAATGATGCAGTCAAAAAACTCTTTGTTCTTGCCAATAAACCCCAGGAGATCGACCATGCCTGCGGTGAAGGGAATTGCTGTCATGGTTCTTTTCATGTCGTCTTCTTGGACGCCACTATCCCCCAAGTAGACAAAGACTCTGCCCATGTATTCTGTCCAATGCCCTGGCCGGTAGGAGCTCCGCAACCCATTAGGAAGCTTTTTGTCAGGAGCACATCTCACAATCCAGGTGTCGCTATTTTCATCTACGATTGTATGGTCAAAATCAAAAACCAACAGAAATTTCATAGCTGTCCGTAAACGGTTTCCGAAACAAACAGACAGAGAACAAAACATTTACATAATGAAACGAACAAACTGTTACCCCAGCAGCACACGCCCCGCGCCCGTCCCCGGGCCGCCGCCGAGCCCGGCCCAAACGCACCACTCGCCACTTCCGGCTCGCGCCGTCCGCCTCCGGTCCGCGCCGTCACGTGGTCCCGGCCGGTTGCCCGGCAACATGGCGTACACACGGCGGCGCGGCCGCTCGCCATGGCGGCGAGGTCCGGACTGCCGCGCTGGAGGCGGCGGCTGGAGAGTGAGTGGCGCCCGTACGAGTGCACGGGACGAGGCACAGCCGCACCGGGCGTTAAAGCCTGAGCACAGGTGCTCCGACCGAGCTCCTGGCCCTGGGGAGGGGAGAGCGACTGTTAGGAGCACTTGCTGTTGGCGCCATGCAGGAATTGAAATGCCGACACAGGTTTGAATTCGGGATAGTCTGACTCTAAATAACATCGGTACTTTTTTTTCCCTCTACATAGCATCATCATTTGAAGAAAGTAACATACTACATGGATGTTTTCTTCCAAATGACGTAGATCTCCGTCAGGTAATTGTATTGCCAAGAGCAGAGTGGGAAAGGATGCAGGACAGCCTGGGCAGCATGAGCAGAGAGGCAGCACGCAGCCTTGCTGAGAGGAAAGAACAGGAAGAAATGCACTTACGCTCCAAGGCAGCTGTCAAAGACTGGACAAACACCATCATGGTAAGCACAGGGTGCATTTCTAAACTAGCTGATTTGTTTCCATGCATGCAAAAAGGGAAGAGCCAAGCTGGGTGGTGTGATCAACATGGCCAAGGGACGGGATGGCATCCAGAGAGACCTAGACAGGCTCGAGCAGAGGGCCCAGGTGAACCTTGTGAGGTTCAACAAATCCAAGAGCAGGGTCTCACACCAGGGTTGTGGCAACACCCACTAACAATACAAGCTGCGGGATGGAAGGGTAGAGCACAGCTCTGCCAGAAAGGACTTGGGGGTACTGGTGGATAGCAAGCAGGGCATGAGCCAGCAGTGTGCCCTCACAGCACACCAAGCCAACCACATCCTGGGCTGCATCAAGATAAGTGTGGCCAGCAGGGTGAGGGAGGTGATCCTGCCCCTCTGCTTTGTGCAACATGATTCTAAAACATCATAATATCTCCAAGTGTAATCCCTCAGTTTAACATTTGCTTTTAAACATGTACTTTAACTAAGCTTCGCTTAAATAGTTTAACTGACAAACCTAAAATGCAAAACAAAAAAAACCAAACAAGCAATCATGGAGTATACTATCTTCAGAATGGTATACACATTTTTAATCCATGATTTTTAAATATGGTGTAAAAGAAGGTGAATTTTTCTCTGCATTGTAGGGCCAGGCACAAAGGAAACTGAAGGCCAAAAAACTACGTGAAGAAAAGCAAGAGGAAGAAAGAAAGTTACTTGATTTGGAAGAAGCAGAATTCCAAGCAGCAAAACGGAAGGAGGCTATTGAGAAAGCAAAAACCTATCTATACAACCAGAATGAAAGAGTGAAAGGGTTGCATGTTTGTTGACAATTTATGATTTTTAAATTTAGATCAAATTGAGTTCCTTTAAACACTTTGAACAAGAAAATTACTAAAATTGTTCTCTTACAGAGTGCACTTCTACTTGCTGAGGTCCTAAGGGAAAGGGATGCTCAAATTGAATTTAAAAAGTTTAAGTCAGATGTTCACAAAAAGAAGGAAGAAGAAATAGAACGTAAATGTAAAGAAGCTATTCTCAGAGAGGAAGAAAAGGTACATCAGCGTTATATGAATCGACTTGCACTATGCAGAGATCAGTTGGAACAGTAAGTAACAGTAAAGTAGGGCTACTTTTGATTAATTAATTATTTAGACTCTCTTCTCACAAATACACTCTCTAAGGTTTCCACAGAGAGTAAACAATCATTCGTCTCAGAAATGTGACATCGTAAAAAGAATAATCCAGACAAAAGACCTTGCTCAAAAAGGAGAAGATGTCATAGGCAGTGTGGTAAAGTTGCCAACAGTCTGCGTATGAAACCACCTCCAGCAGGAGCAGTAGGTTTTAATCACATCACTAATCCAATTCTCTTCCTGACAGTGTATTTTAAATTGATTTTCAGTTCCAGAAAGAGAAGAATTTAAACCAGACTGCTGCTTTGGCCATTATCAGCTGCCAGAGAATGCATTTAGAGAACTCGTCACTGCTACCTCCACTTTCGCTCAGCTTTTCCAGAGAACTTATGGGGGAGTCATCACTGCTATTTACAGGACTGGTGGGCTGACAGAAGGAATCAAGCTCCCTGATGCAGATAGCAGGTTTAAAGTCTGGTCCCAAATATTCCAGTACATAAAGCCTGGAAGAACACTACTGGCTTAACCTGTTGCCTGCATATCCAGACAGAGAAGTGCAGGTGTGATGGGACTTACTGGGGAAATCTTGCTCACTGAAGTTGCTGCAGAGATAGACCAAAACGCAATAGATACTGAGGTACTCATGGGTTGTGCAGCTCAATCTTGTTACTAGTCATCTGCAGTCTGTCTGCACATACCACATAGCTAATTTCTGGTCAGATTACTGAAGGGCTACCATTATAATCATGCTGTTTTTTATCTCTGACATTCTACCCACCTTCACTTCAATATATCAGATGTTTTAGTGTTGAAGTACCTTTAGACATGCAGAATACCCATCCACTCAGTTCATTACTTTATATGGTCCCTAACCCATTATAATTCCACTCCTTCTTTTCTGTTTCAGAATAAAGGAGCGCAAACATCGAGCAGATCTTGCCAAGCTAGAAGACAAAAGAGAAGGAGAAGAAATACAAAGATTGAGCCAATTGTACCAACTGGAACTTCTGAGAAAAATGGAAAAGGAACGGGAGGAAAAAGTTGAACGCCAGAGGCTGTATCACGTAAGTAACAGGAAAGCAAGGAGTTCAAAATGCTCGCTTTGTTTTGGCTGTCTGGAGTGAAACAGTAGTGTTAATTTAATATAGCTTAACGGGCCTGCTGGGAACAGGAGGTTTGCTGATAGTTTCAGTATGCCAGGTACCATGTACTTGCCCAGTTTTACACCTATTTTTCTCTGATGGGAAGAGGGAATAATTAGAGTCTGTGAACATGAAAATAATTGGAGGGGTTTGCACAGTCCCATTGCTCTCAGCATTTTCTTATCCCATGTGTGTGGATGGGAGCAAGGAATAATGCTCCCTGCATTGCACAGTAATGGGTTGGCAGAAGCAGCTCCAAACAGTGTCTGATGCTTGATTCCCCTTCCTTCTGTTCTCTACCGCCTTCCCTTCATGCACGTTCAAACCAGATGAGGAAGTAATAAGAACTCCTTTCCTCTCCATTCTCTTTGAAAGAAACTTGAATAGAAGGAGTAGGAAGTGATTCTTTTCAGTTGCTAATCCAGCCCTAGATTTTCTAAATTTCATCTGTTATGTTGGGAACATTTTGCCTATACAGGAACACATAGCTAACCAGAAAATAATCAAAGCAGTGGAGGAACAAAAACAAATGGAAGAAGATGAACGTATTAGAGCTCATTTTAAAGCAAAGCAAACTATTGCCAAGCTGATGAAAGAGAAGGAAGAAGAAATGCGTAGGTGGGTTCAAAGCTAGCTTATAAAATGTATCTAAATTAAGAACTATACACTTTTCTTATTCAAATGTTTCAGACTGATGACATAACAAACCCCACAGTTATTCTGTAATTAAATTCTACTCAATGGGAAACAGAGAGTTCAGGACAAAAAGAAAATTCTTTCACAGCTTCATAAGTAATAGATCTGTGGGTTAGTTAATAGATCTCACTTCTCAAAGTACAAAGATTTACAGAAGTGAAAAGTTCTACTCCAGTGTGTTGGGAACAGTAAGTTTCAATATGGCCTGCCAAATCTACACCCTCTCAGCAATTAAAGGCACTTAGAATCCTTATTAAAGGTATTTTTGGGCATATTTCTCTGAGACAGATTAAGAAAAATAATTTTACTTCTTAACAAGGCGCCTATATTAATTAAATTAGTTATATATATACATAATAATATCATATAATAATGCCATTAGTAAGGTCTACCTTTTTAACACTGAATGTACAGCATGAATATACCTGTGAGTTCATCTCACCATTCCTATTTCTGGCCAATATTTCCTACACATCTCTCCTAATAGCTAGTTGCCATGCAGACTCTGAATGATACAGCACTTTCCTGCATCAAAAAATAGTGTTACAAAACTATAGGGAACCCTTATTTGCTAAATCATGCAATTAAAAAACATGCAATGGGAGGAATACAGGGAGATCAAGAAGTGCAGTGGGTGGGCCAGAGAGTGGCAGGAAGAGATGGCTGGCAGCCAGACCACTGGGTTTGGTAGAAGCAGTGCTTTATGTAGATTAGGTGCATATGTTAAAAATACCCATGTTCTTCTACAGACTAACACAGGAACAACAGGATAAAATCATTAGTCAGTTAGCTGCCCAAATGAGTGAAGTGCTGAAGACAGAAGACGAGCGTATTGCTAGAGACATTGCAAAAAAAGAAGCTGCACAAGAAAAAGAGCAGAAAGAGAAAGAAGCTAAAAAAAAGGCTGTCATTGAATCTATTGCTGAACACAGAGCCACTGTGGTAAGAAATCTCACCTGTTCTCATCCCTCTTTCTGACATATACTTAGGAATACCTTCTAGAAACATTGTGGTTTTTAGCATGCTAACTGTTAGTGAGTCATACACACAAGTTTGCACTAGCTGTCTCTCATATTTACAATTTACATTTACACATATAACACCTTAAGCAGGCTGCAAGGTACCTGAGTTCATCCCTTTGAGTTTGAAAGCTCTGTAACTGTCGATAATTTGTGCAAACACTTTCCAGTCTCAGCCTTGCTTACTGCAGCTGAGGAGACTGTCAGTGCTGCCAGAAAGTGGGCCTGGACAGAGTGCAGCTGCCATGATCCAGTACATCAGAGCATTGGTGTGGGAGAATGGCTGATTGCAAGACGTGGCTCCTCAAACTAGCAAGGTGAATATTTGGTTAACCTTCTCTATTTTATAAAATGCAGGCGAAGATGAAATTGGAGAAGGAGAGAGAGGAAAAAGCAGAAAGTAAAAAAGAACTTATAGCATTGGTGGAAAAGAATCAGATCTATCTGGAAACAGAAAAAGCCCAGAAACAAAGACAACGTGACGCAAACATAGAAGTACAGAAAATTCAGATCCAGCAAATGGTAAACGAAAGTTCCATACCCTTCCAGCCCCTTCAAAAACGAGCATGAACCTAACCAGCAGTGCTAGTCAGTGTTGGAGTCACCCATACAAACTCTTTCCTGTCAAAGATTGTTGGATGAGTGAATGCTGGTTTGCAATGACACATCACTTCCTGTCCTGTGTTGTTATGTATGGCTGCTGCCCCCTTTTATCTTCTGGGCAGATCCCCAAAGAACAGCAGCAAATGCTTATGTTCACTCAGCTGCTCAATGTACACCTGTAGTGGTGTGAGCAGAGAACGAACTGGGAGGAATGATATCTGACAAGTGTGTTAATATCACTTCCAATCTCCTGTAAGCTTACCCTTTCTAAGTTTTAACAGACAATTATGTTGTGAAAGAAATACCAAGCTTTATTATTCCCTTTTTATTTCCTTTTCTTCCTCAGGCAGAAAAGAAGGCAAAAGAACAGCAGGAGAAGCAAGAAGACTTGGACTACAATGCTCAGAAAGAGCTTATTGCGCTTCGTGAAGAACACGAGTTTCAGAAGTATGCAAAGCAAGTAATTGAATCAGAGTCCAGGACTACACATCATCTCTATCCTCTCCTGAAAGCTTCCAAAGATATAAGAGGACTTGGAGGTGGCCCATTTTCCAGAGGAAATGAAGGAATAAATCCTGGTTTTCAAGCACAGGATGTTGCTGAGATCCAGGTACCTTGTTGTAGCAGTACTACTGCTAAAGAAGTTAAAGCTATGAAAGAACACTGAGACTATCCAGCAGGGTAAGCCTAAAGTAGTTTTTATGTGGTTAAAAAAACAAAACAAAACAAAAACAAAAACAAAAAAACACAAAAACTTCTTCAACCTTGAATCTTGAGTCAAAACTATAAACGGATCTACATTAAATATATACTGTGAATCTAATGTCTATTTGAAAAAATAAATTTCAGAGAATTTAGTACGTTCTATAAAACCATCAACTTGTATTCTATGAAAGTTTTGTTCCTTTGCTGAAATGTTTCCATCACATTTTATGTGACGTGAACAGAGTTATAGTTTCATATACATTATATATGATTTTGACCATCAGCATTACCCATTCCAGCCGAAGGCTCACTACTACTGTTCCTTTTTTATTGTTTTTCTAGAAATTCACTGTCCCGTGTTTTTCAGTCCTACTGGTTATACATGTGATACAGATTCCCAACACCAAAAAAGGCGCAATAGTTAACGCTGCTCACTAGCCTATTTCCAATAAAGTACTCTCCATAATGAAAACAGATAACAGAATCTACAGGCAAGAACATACACAAAAGTTAGAGTACTTACATTACTGCAGTTTCTGTAGTGCTTTGCAACAGTCGCTGTAAAATTAATGTCTTGCTGTAAATGAATTACATAAAAGTAAAGATGTAAGTTGGTCACAGACGAATTTGGTCATCCAAAAGGCAAGTAAGTCCAGTGTAGCTGTAAATAGCTACAACAAAAATACCATGGCAGTAAGAAACAACACAGTTTGATGGTTCTTTCAAAAAGAATAACAAAGATTCAATCTGCAGAAGGCAAATTCAAATCTAAAATTGTTTCTCAGTTTTCTCAGCAAGCACGGAATTCTTCAGACACAAAGCCACATACGTATCTTGCTCCTCAATATTTGTTTGCTGAAATGTTTCCATCATGTTTTATGTAATGTAGACAGTTAGGATTTCATGTAACTTCCTCGGCAATATCCTGGACTCTGAGCAGGACATTCTTGTTTTGGAGTCCATCAGAAAGACAGCCCAAGTGACCTGAAGCTGCACATATCCTTCTGTTCCAACCCCGAGCTGTACTTCTCTCCCGACCAAGGCATTAGTTGACACAAGTACTAAAGTCAGTAAGTTTCACAGAAACAATGATTGACAATATTTGGGAAACGGGTCTCTGCGTGCCATCAGAGCTCTGAGCCCGGCTTCTGACAGCAAAAGGCTCTGCCACAAAGCACGGGGCCTGCAGCCAGAGGGAGGCCCCTGCTCCGCGCCGTGCGACCACAGCTCCCCTGATCTCCCTGCCGCGTAGTGAGCGGACGCGCCCCTTTCTTAACGGCAGCAGCCGCCTTCTCGAGAAACGTCTTCCAGGCACGAGAGAGGGGATTACTAAGGGACGAGGAGCACGAACCCACGCAGGCAAGGCCCGTCCCGCATCGCCACACGGCCAGGGCGGCTGCCGCCTCACGCAGCCCCGTGCCCCGCCAGCAGCGCGCCGGGGCGGGGCCGCGCCGTGCCGCCATCGGAGCCGGGGCGTGCCCGCCTCTCTATTGTTGTCCAGGCGCTGCCGCACGGGGCTGAGACGTTCCCGCTCTGGAAACAGAAAAGAGGGCGGGCGCGATCAGAAAACCCGGTTTTCTGTCTGTCCCTCGGCAGGAGTCGCCGATGGAGCACGAGAAGCCGGGCGCCGAGCAACGGGAGGTGGAGCGGGAGCACGGCCGCTACATGGAGCGCCGGGCCGTGGCCCGGGAGCAGCTGGCGCAGTGAGTCGGGGCCGCGCGGTCCCCCGGAGCGGGGCTGGGTTGGAAGGGCTGCCCGGCGCCTGCTCGAGCCGGCGGTTGTAACGCGCTACGCTGGGCCTGGAAGCGCGTAAACGCTGCTCAGCCTATGGTGCCTTTTTAAAGTCAGTTCTGCGGCTTCTGAAACGCCTCTTGGTGGTGGTTGTGGCAATGTCTGCTCAACTAAACAAGAGGAACTGTGTTCTGGCACCGAGAGCAAGCAGCTTGCCTCCTTGAGGCAAAACTTGTCTTCTTGCCTTTCCCCCTCAGTGATTCATACATGTGTCTGACCGGGATGAGCTGATGACTCTTCCCGTGCCTCAGCCTGCGCTGCAGCACTGCTCAGAAGGCCGTTATCTGGCAAAAGCCAAACTTGGGCAGGGAGCAGGATAGCTGTTAAACAAAGCAAATCGATTGCAGTGTTATTAATATCCATACAGTGGTCACGTTTGCTTTTGCTGGGATTAACTTAATCAGGAAACTTCTATCCTTACCTTTCGAACTGGTACTCAGCTTTGGCCAATGGATTTGTAGCTACCATTTTAAAAATGTGACTGTATTTTGATCTGATGTTCCACTTTCACTTCAAAGTATCACATTGTTCACTGTTCAAGTACCTGTAGATGTGCAGCATCCCAATTCGTTCCCTATGTCATGAAGCTCCCGGGCCATTTATTCCCTTCCTTTTCTGTTTCAGAATAGAGGAGCACAAGCATCAGGCAGACCTGGCCAAGCAGGAAAACAAAAGAGAAGGTGAAAAAATACAAAGGCTGAACCAATTGTACCAACTGGAAATTCAGAGAGAAAAAGAAAAGGAACAGGAGGAGAAACTTGAACGCCAGAGGCAGTATCATGTAAGTAACAGGAGAGAGTTAATTATTTGCTTCACCATTGCATTAGGACCATGAATAAATGGGTCTCTTGGCACCAGAAGGTTTGCTTATAGCTTCAGTAATGCTGTCAGCTGCAGGCAGTGTTCCTGTCCCCTTCTGAGAAGGGCCCCTTGAAATTTGTGATGTGAAACCCAGAGCTTAGAATGGTCTGTAATGGAAAACACTCTTGCAGGCATCAAGGAATAGCCTTGACTTGAGAGCTAGATTTAATCCTGTTTTAAGCCCATTTTAATTTGTTAGGAAGAGGGAGTAGTCTGAGACTGTGAACATGAAAATATCTTTATAAGTTGTCTTTCCCCTTGTGACTGAACTTGTTTAGGAAATCATACAGTGGTTTGGGTTGGAAGGGAACTTTAAGATATATGTCCTGCTATAGGCAGGGACACCTCTTTCTGTACGAGGTTGCTTTAAGCCCATCCAGCCTGGCCTTGAATGTTTCCAGGGAGGGGGCATCCACAACCTCACTGGGCAACCTGTTCCAGTGTCTCAGCACCTTCACAGTAAAGAATTTCTTCCTAATATGTCATCTAAATCTATCCTCTTCCAGTTTAAAACTGTTTTCCCTTGTCCTGTTGCTACATGTCCTTATAAAAAGTCTATTAAGACTTATCATAAGACCTACTGTTCCCCCCTCTATACCTCCTACATGAAACCCCATGCTTACTTAAGCAGGAAGGCTGAAGTGTAAGTACTTCATTGTAAGTAAGTTTAAGTAATTCATTGGCAAGCAAGACAATACAGGGAGAGAATTGCCAGTGAAACCCTGCTTGCTTTTTTCCCCTGTCCCATATTCCTTCTGGTGCTGATTATACAACTCTTACTCCATTTCCCTTCAACCTCACGTGTGAGAAAAGCATTATATGCTAATTGCCATTTCTAGGTGACTACCTTGTACTTTCACAGTTCTACAGTTACTGTTTGTATCCTTCAGAGTCTGTGCCACGTGAATGACACTTGGAATGGGAGATTATTTGTAGGCACTAGGGAAGCAGAGGAAAATGTAACTGAAGGATACTGTGCTGGGGACTAGACATGAAGGCTCCACCAGATTTTTCTTATTAAATATTTAAGATATCTCATTCTGCATTAAAATAAAAGTTCTTTTTCCATTTAAACAGGAGCATGTAGCTGAAAAAGAAAGAATTAAAAATGAAGAGAAACTAAAAGAAGACAAAGAGGATGATCAAATTAGGGCTTATGTTAAAGAAAAAGAAATGATGGCTGATCTGAGAAGAGAGAAAGATGCAGAGACCAGCAGGTAGGTTGAGGGCTTGGTGTTAAGATTCAAAGCTCCAACTTAATTTAATGACAAACATTACTCTGAATTCTTATATCACCAAAATCAATTGTGCAATACAAGCAACCTTTCAGTAATTATAACTTGGAAAAAGGTAGAAAATTCAGAAGAAATGCTTATCAGTTTCAGTAGTAGTTGGTGCTGTGGGGGTAAGTGAACTGTCAAGTTTTCAAGTTGACTAGATGGCAGATCTCTGCATCAGCATGTTGTCTTTTTCTCTGAAACACCTAAAGAAACAATATATTTATTACAGTAACAAAATAAATTCTTTACGCAAAATTAATTGCGACGGTACGACATTTCTGAGCCTGCACAAGTTCCCCTTCTTCCTACATTCAGTCAGTACTCTCAAGCGTTGGCCTGCTTCAGCAGCGTGCTGGGCGAGCTGTATGATCACTGTATGATCCATCTCATTATTGCAACAAAAGCTAGCATGGCAATAAATTATATATACTTATGTGTTTGTATATGTGTATATATGTAGGGAGTGCTCATTTGCCATGTTAGCAAAAGGAGATCAAGGGGCTGAGTGGGTGGGCAGTTGCTGCAAGAGGATGGAATCATAGAATCACCAAGGTTGGGAAAGACCTACAAGATACAAGAAGCAGGACTGCTGGCTTTAGTCTGAGAAATGCCTCGGAAGGCATAAGCATATATCAGATATTCTGGTATGATATGATAGCTTATGTTGTGCCACAGGCGAATTGAGGAGCATCAAGACAAAGCTTGTAAAAAACTAACTGTGCAGATGAACAAGGCATTGAGGATGGAAGATGATCGTCTTGATCGAGCAGCTGCAGAGGTAGAAGATGAATATCAAGTGAAAAGCAAAGAGAAAGAAGCTAAAAAAAAGGCTGCCATTGATTCTATTGCTGAATACAGAGTCACTGATGTAAGAAACCTAACCTGTTCTTGTTCCTCCTTCTGGCATGTACTTAAAATTTTCTAGAAAGTAGTCCTGTTTTTTAACGTGCTAACTTAGTGAAACATGCACACATACATTCTCAGTAGCTACCTCTCATATTTACAATCTACAGTTATACATCTGACACTAAGTAAGCTGCAAGTGGTACATGGATTCATTCATTTGAGTTTGAAAACTCTGTAATTGTTGATAATTTGCCCAAATGCTTTCAAGTCTCAGCTGTCCTTACTGCAGCTGAGGAACCTGGCCTGGATAGCAGTTTGTGGGGCTGGTGCCATCTTTCTGGGTCCTCTCTCCCACGTGGAGATGAGCACCATCTGTTGGTGCTACCAGAAACTCAGCCTGGACAGTGTGCACCTGCCATGATTCAGCACATCAGAGCGCTGGTGTGGGACTGCGTTGTTATTGCTGCTGGATCTGGCCTGGAGAATGGCTGATTGCAAGACGTGGCTCCTCAAACTAGCAAGGTGAATATTTGGTTAACCTTCTCTATTTTATAAAATGCAGGCGAAGATGAAATTGGAGAAGGAGAGAGAGGAAAAAGCAGAGGATGCAAAGGATCGTAGTCAGTGGATGACAGATGATCGTGTCTACCTGGAAATGGAAAAAGCTAAGAAAGACAAACAGCATGTTGCAAATGTAGAACTACAGAAGTTTCGAATCCAGCAAATGGTAAATAGAAGCATGGTACCCTTCTAGCCCTTTCATAAAGAAGCATGCATCTGCAGTGGATACTGTCTGTAGGGCAGGGACAGGAGGCATGCTGCATGGGTGATGTGTGTTTTGTTTGTCATCTGTGTGCGCTACAGATATTGGTGTTGGAGAACCAGCCACATCTCAGAGAAGTGGAACAGAAGTTTCTGCTGTGCTTTCTCAGTCCGTATTGGTCAGGGAGGATTACCAGGAAGGGCAGATGATAGGAAAGAGATCAGTGCTGCAAATATGGCCTCAAGAGACCACTCAGGAATGCAGATCCCCTCGTCTTCAATTGAATTTCCCTTGAGCTCATGACCTTATTATTCAGCTTCTTGTGATGCCAGTGGCCTAGTGCAGGAGACACTCATAGAAAGCTTTTCTTCCCAAAAATGTGGTGCAAGTCTGTTTTTCTAAAAATAGTTTTTCATAACTTGTAAGGCTGAACATGATATGAACTCTGAACATAGGTGCACAAGGTTTTAAGTTAATTATGTTGTAAAAGAAATACTAAGCTTTGTTATTCTCTATTTCTCAGGCAGAGAAACGGGCAAAAAAACAGCAGGAAAAACAAGCAGACTTGGACTACGATACTCAGAGAGAAGCCACTTTTCACTAAGAGTGAGAATTTCAGAGATAAAGACAGTGAGTAACCTGATGTGTCATGCATGCATGTAACTTCTCTTCTCCCCTCCAAGCATCTGCAGTGGTAACAGGGCATGGATCTAGGCCTCCTAAGTAGGTTTTATTCTTCACTTTTTATCTAAATTAGTGTGGGATATTGCTGAAACTCAGCTACCTCAGTGTAGCTGAACTACTGCTTCAAAAAGGAACAAAGGAACGTGGAGGGTATCCATCAAGAATTCATGAAATACCAGCTGAAGATTAGCAAAATTAGCTCATGCTAACTGGACAACTGTAAATGTAAACGAGTGTCTATTAAAAAAAGGTTTGTGTAGCACTGTCCACGTTCTTCCTTGACAAATGTACATGAGCTGCCATCTTGATCAGGCACTGAGCAAATACTTGGAATTGGGCAGGAATGTTGCAGCTTGTGTGCCCCTACAAATCCCTGTCCAAGAACACAGCCAGAACTCAGAGCTAGCAGACCCACCTATTGCTGTGGCTGCTGAGCTGTTTCTAGACAGCAGGACATGGCTAAGTACAGCTGATTCTTTGTATCCACTTTAGTCAGTGCAGCCCATAAGGGGCTGGTCAGGGAATTAAGAAACTGCATAACATTTGTGGTACATGTATTTTTGGGGTCAGTTTGCCCAGAGTAGCACTAGTTTGGGGTCATGGCTGTTGGTTATTGACTCATTACTGTTTGGAGCATATCTTCCTTCTTAAGTTTTTATCCAAAAGGCTCCAGTTTGTGATTACTCTGAAACGTGAGCAAAAGCACAGTAAATAGGAACAACCAGAACAACCAAGAGATCTATCTCAAACTTGTTTCCCATCTACACAAAAAAGCTAATATTGCTGAACTGTTAGCTGTGTCATACAGAGTTCTTTCCCATTATCTTGGAATAACTGACTTGTTTGGAAATATTTTTTTTCTTTTTGGAGAAAGAGAGGCATGGCTATTAGCTTCTGAAATAGTCTCTAAATACTTTTTTTTTTTTCTTAGTTCACTAATGAAAAATTTATTTCCCCTCTCTCTGAGCCAGTGCTCTTTCTATTACTTCAAGCTTTTTTCAGCAAAGAATGAAAACTTTTAATAAAGCCTTTTGATGGCAGAAGCTGAAACCTTGAGAAGAAGCATTGACTACAGTAAGAGTTGTGCTGAAGTCTGCAGAACTTGATAATGCTCCAAATGCGTGCCCAAGTGCACATTCACACATGCTCACTGCCATGCACAACTGGTGAGTTAAACGGATTTTAGTCTACTTCACAGCAACAAGAATCAAGGTGGATTGCAGCCTCACTTCCTGCTTAGCTTTAAAAAAAAACAAAACAAAAGCCCTGTTCTGTAGATTGTGTGCACTTGAAACCCATCATCTGTTTCCATGGTGCTTTTACTGGAATGTCTACAGAAATACCCAACTCATCAACCAGAAAGCGTTTCATCCTTTCAGTGTACCTAGAGTAAAATAAACATTTAGGGTAGTTTTTAAACACACTGGCTAGATGTGAATTCAGTTGCTTATTTCAGCATTAAAAAGCATGAATTATATTGCATTGACTTCTAAAGATGCATATGCTTTGTGTGCTTGCTTTAGTGATTAAGCCTAGTTAGTGATCCCTATAAAATAGCAAAAAAGTTGTTTCAGGAACATGAAGTAAACAGTTGAGGTTCTAGAATTTTTAGTGACAAAACATTACGGTAACATTTAATTGTTCTTTACAGTTGTCCTACATGAAAAGCAAGAACGGAAGTCTTGCAAGAATAATACAGAAGACTAAAGTAATTTGTATGTTTGATATGTTGAAGAACACAAAGGAAGAAAAAAAGACTGGGAAGAAGTTAAAAGAACAACTTCCTGTGCAAGTAGAAGCAGATGAAAGCTACTGAACAGCCTGAGATGATAAGTAAATGAAACAGTGAGAAAGCTGAGCTCACTCAGTCTGGCAAGAAACAAGCTAAGGAGAGATCTAGGAGTAACCTGCAGGTGTTGGAAGGGTAGTACTAAAGGGCAGCTAAAGCAGAGCCAAGCTATTCTTGGTACTGTCAGATTATTGATAGAACAGATCATTATGTGGGAGACCAGGTTGATTGTCAAGGAACACCATGTTCATGCTGAAAGGGGTTAAAACTGGTTCATTTTGGCCAGAAAGGTGGCCAGTTATCACCTGAGACAGCTTTGAAATGGTCACATTTAAGGCAGGAGCTTGGTCTAGCTGACCACCAGTGGGCCTTTTCAACCATTACTTAAAAGACAGCAACAAAATACAGGAAGCAAAAAGCCAGCTGCTAAGCAGAGACAAACAGTTGATCTGGAAAATCTGTTGAGAGGTATCTCTAGTCTGATGCCTAGTGTCACTGCATATGCTTATTAGCTAAGGCTGCATTACACATGCTTATTAGCTGAAGTTGCAACTTACAGTTAGGAAATCAGAATGTGTTTTGAGAAATAACTTGACTTCGAAACATGAATTAATAATTTTGCTCAGTGGAGCCCCCACTCAGCTGATGTGCTGCTCTGCTTCAGGACACTTCAACACATACATGTAACTTAACAGCAAAACTGCTTTTTTTTCCAAATGCGTCACCCAACTCTGTGGAAATACATTGGGAATTTAAGTGCTTACATCCAGGGTCAGATATGATTTTTCAGAATATCACAAGTTGGATCCCTGTATGGCTATAGCAGTAGTCTTTTCAGATCTATTGTAATTCCAACAAAGAAAATGGCATAGAGGAGCTTTTAAAATACCTCACCCTAGATAGATTTAAGTTAACCATCTATGCCGTTCTTTACAGTCGAGTGGTGATCCGGGCTGGAGTTTACTGATTGTAACATTACAGGCTGCTACTACTCAACTCAGAGGAATGATGAAGATGCCACCTAACTGGAAACAAACCACCACTGAAGAGAAAAGTTGGCACCACAAGGCAATTAAGAATGGACACTTTCATATGCCACTATAGACTGGCTATACGTAGCCCTCCTGAAATTTTTTTCAAAACTTAAGAGTGGTTTTAGGTCAAAGAACTTGTTCTGTTTTAGATTTGTTATTTACTTATACCTTTCTCACTCTTATCCCATTTCAAGACATGTCATCTTCCTTTTTCATCTGGTAATACATCCTTGTCACTGCTGAATCTTCATTCTTGTTCTGGCAGTGCATCTTTTTCTCAGGTAGAGAATCTTCCTTTTAGTTCTAAATAGCTCAAAAAAAAAAAAAATTCAGTGGCAGTTAAAGTGAAAACTAGAGCTCTGATAAGGTTGTATGAGTTACCTTTCTTTAATTCCTTCTAATTAATATGTTGTGCTGTTTTTAAATTTGGACTCTCTAGTCATTTCGTTTTTGCTCTTGCATTGCCACTAGTGCAATCTAAGCTTCTATTATGGTCTAGTAAATTAAAACCTATTTAATCTATTAAACCAATCTTTTAGAAGATCTAAAACAGCTTTAAAATATAGTTGATTGTAGCTACTTGATACTATGTTATATAAACCAGCATTAGACTTTTTTTCCTTCTGTGTTTCTTATCGCTAATACATTATCCAGAGAAACAGACAATTCTGTTAGGCACTGAAGGGTGTAAGTGTCAGAACTGCATGCCCAATAAAACTCAACGTGATATTTTTGTTAATATAATAGTATTTTTGCTACATACCACCTTCCAAATAAGTAACGCCCAACTGGACTTAACATTCAAAAAAGAACTGCAGGCCAGAAAGCTGCAGTGCGTATTGGAAGAAACAATTGTCACCATGCAGAGCAGAGACAGGTCAAAGGTTTGAGGCTATCAAAACTTGGAAACTACACATTCAGCAACTGGAACAGGGCTGTCTTTGGTAAAGCTTAGAATTACATTACTGCTGTAGGGCAATTGCTATTATTTCAATTGCAACCTATCAATTCACATACATTCAATTGTATAGTAGTTATGAATTACACAGCAGGACTTAAACTCTCTTACTTTCTTCCTCAGAGATACACCTGACAAGTATAGAAGCACTTGCAAAAGAATAAGAAGCTATAGCTGCTCTGCAAAACCAACCAGTGCCTCACAGCTGAAGCTGATGGGAACATGTTACAAGACACGCAGTGTGCAGGAGCCTGCCTATATTCAGCTTCAGCTCAAGAAACAATTACCCTATCTACAGCCATAGGTTTCAATAAGCAATTCCAACAGTAATTACTATACTTCTGTTATGGAACACAACAGTAGATTCACTTTTGAGGAAGTCAAGATTGGAAAACCTAAATGTGTATTTGAAGTTGACGTTTGTGCTGTACTCTGAGTATTACTGTGCTTCTATAAGCTTAACTAAAATCTTGGTTTTTGGCTTAAAAAATCCACTGAGTAATAAAATTGAGTGAGCTGTTTAAAAATAGCTACCTGTATCAGTAGTATCAATGCTGAGGGTTTTTGTTTTTTTTTTATAATTTTCTACTTAATTGTATTGTGGAAAAGGCAGAAGAAAAACTAGACTGAGTAGGTTGCAGTGTTGGCTCCATCTCTAATTCTTTATGGGAAAGAGATGTCTGCAACAAGATCGTTGTGTGCCTTGCACTCAAGTCTCCAAATTGACTGTAGGAAACATACACAATAAGGGTATGGTATACTTCTCTGCTGTCTCCTGAACACTGCTCTGGCACAGCCAGGTTGCCAGGATGGGATACTGGTGTAGGTGAGCTTTTGATCAAAACTTATCTTAGCATTCAGTTCTAAGCTGGCAGCTATCCTACTGCTGTATTTAAATTCATGTCATCAGATAGGTACATCTTCTGTAACTGGTAAAAGTTTGGGTTTTTTTTTTTGCATTCAAGTACAAGATCAATGTTTGAAACTTGCAAAAAAGCTACAAAGATAAACACTAGATCTGTTTAGTTACACAGCTGCATTTTTTGTGTGTTGAATTAGATATCTATAGCTTCTCATTTGTCTGGAGTAGAAAGATGCAATTCCCTCTATTAACAAACACTGTTGTCCAGTTCAGCACAAACTGAAGATGTGAAAGCCAAATTTTTATAAAAGGGTTTAACTGAAGAGGTTGTGTCCTGACATCAGATCACCACATCCTGCAAATCTGTGCAAACAACACTTCAGAAGGCTCAGGATTTAAATCACAAGCATATTTAAATGCATCATTTAAAATGCACCCTACAATCCTGTGATTTGCACCACGTGAACTAGAAATGAGCAATTCCCTTAACTGCATACAGAAAATTCATACTGCAAGAAGGACACTTTGCAGACAGATGGACTATGCTAACAAATACGCCAAAAAGAAGCATTTATTACTGAAAATTAATTTAATACACAAGATACACATTTCCTTTCAAGAACTTATAGTCTCCCAGCTGACAACTGGGTCATCATCCCAGCTGAGAACTACAGGTTACAAAATATTGAAGAGACAAATTTCCAAATATTTCACTAAATATTACATGCACACCACTACTTACATAATGAACCACCCAGATATCAGCTGTTTCCTCTCACAATATATCATAAATTAATAGGCCTGAATTATTTCCAATCCTTCCAAGTATTCCTTTAATTAGCAGTTATGGCTAAAGCAACACACTGACTAGTTTCTAACGTACACTTACAGGTATATGTACAGAATATGTAGAAAAGACTGCCTGCTGATAATAGAAAGTTTCCTTAAGTGCTTTGGATGTTGCAAAATCTTGATTCAAAGTCAGGGTGCTGGCATAGTTTAAATAGCTCATTTGATGTTACTGTCATAGCTTTCATGAATATAATTTTTAAATAAACATGTTAGAGATGTGTATTTAGCAATGTAGGATCCGTCCTCTGAACTTGTTCATGTTAACTACCTCACTCATTTCATATAAACAGTGACTTGATGATTAAGGAAGGACATACCTCTTTCGTATAGTTTTACTATCTAAACTCATCACTTTAAAATTGCTGTCCCTTTCATGAGAAATCATATTAAAACTTATTTTGATTTCATAGCTTTCCCCTCTCTCCAAGTGAATATTACCTCATGCTTTTATTGAGGAACAGGTTTTGTTGGAGTAATGTTCCAATGATGTGAACTGTTCAAGGATAAGTAAATAGTACTACACTAGAAGTACACACACAACAAAATGGAAAGCTTAAGTTTTTTTGCTAGGAAACTGCAGAATTAATACCAAATTCAAGTTCGGCAAAATGCAGGGTTCACAAACTTTGTGATACGCATTTTCTTGAGTAATTTGGTTAAATGTTGCGTTAGAGAAATTACAATTTCCAGAAAAGGAAGGAAAAGAGCATGTAAGGGTTCTTAACATTTATGTCACATTGACTCTAGAAACATGAACTTTGTCACTTGTATTCTCTAGGTAAGTTGACCAAAAATTAACTCATGACTGCTGCTGAAAAATACTAGTGCCTTTTACCAAAGTTCTTCAAGTATCAGGGAAGACATAAATTGTTTAAAAGAGAGGTATATGATAGAGCATAATATGTTTATCCTGAGGCTATTTTAAGTCCCAAAAGCAGAGATATACTTTTTTTTNTTAACGCCCAAAAGTAAAGATTTCTTTTTTTTTTTTTTTTTTTTTTTTTTACAATTTTTCTGGAGTAAAGTCAATTCTAGAATGCTGACAGCACAAGCTGCCTTCTAGATGTACCTTCCCCCCCTCATTCAGAAGGAATGACCACAAGCATTGTTTTCCAGTACATGTAAGTACTGCTTTCAAATATGTTTCCACTTCATTTCTGTAAGCAAAGGCCAACAAATTATGACACTGCTGCCAAAGATGGCACTGAGTTACACTGACCACAGTGCAACACAGTTACAGTGTGAGGTTGGGAACAGAACAACCGGTTATAGAAGGAAGAAGGGATCCAGGACAGCAGGAGCAGTAGCCACAAGCTCATCAGGCAGCAAGAACTCAGCGGTGCTCGGGGACATCCTGCTGTCCAAAGGACTGNGCAGGAGCAGTAGCCACAAGCTCACCAGGCAGCAAGAACTCAGCGGTGCTCGGGGACATCCTGCTGTCATTGGGGACAGCTATTGCTGCAGTCCCACTGAATGTCTTATCAGACATTCTTCTAGACAACGAAAAGCACAAACGTGGCATATCCTCCCTCTCAGAAGACTGCAATTTTTGAAGTTAGTTTAAGGAAACAAAGTGCTGAGTATTAAAACAATTGAGCATCAAATACAATACAGACAAGGCATGCTCTCAGCAAGAGATTAAGATCTGGCCATGTACCATTATAAGTGACTGACTTCTTACATGTTATGTTAAAAAACAGGAAAACAATCTTTGTGCCACCTATCCAGATGAATTTTATCCTGCTATTAAAGAATTAGAGATCATATAATCTGTACAAATACTTTTTTGACCTACAGCAAGGAAAACTCCATAGTAAAAGTACTTGAGTGCATCTTTTGAAATTACTTAAGAGTTGCAAATTACAACTGAATCTTATTTCAAAAAATTAAATAATTATGTTCAAGACTTAGAAACCTTCTGATTTTTATTTTTATTTTTTTTTTAAGTCATTCCCTATGGATTACCTTACTGCTGTCTGGTAGTATTTTTACCCTTTTCTAGAGCAGGACTTGATATAGTTGAGGTTTTTTTGTTTGCGGGCTTATATGACCTTCAGTGGCATTGGCAGGAACATTCTTAGTAGTGCAAACATACCTCTTGAGCAATGAGAAGTTGTGTAGCAGATCCCTAAAAGATTAAAGAACATTGCAGTTTTTACTCAAGAGACCCTGAAGTGCATGCATACAGCAGAGTAAATGTACTGAAAAAAGCCTTTGTGTGAACTGCCATATAATTTTCTTAAGCCTAATTTCTTCACTATTTCTTACTAACTAAAATTGAGTAGGAACTGCACCAAAGTCGTGCTGGGTTCTAACAGGTAATGCACAGAACAGGCCCACTACAGGTCTTTAATTCACTCCTATAAGCCCCTTTAAATACAATTATGTAATCCATCCCATTTGTGCTTGAAAAACATTTTTACAAATTCTGCATAAAATGGCACTGCAAAATACATACTAAAACATAGGAAAAAAAATGGATAGCAAAGTACTCCAAAAATGATTCTACTAAGAAGCGATACTACACACCTCTAGTTCTTGTCCAGCAAGAGTTCCTCACTTTGTTCACAATCCTGTATTTTCTTTTATGCTCAAGACATGACAACTTGTTATTTCCTTTAGAGTAACAACTGTCTGGAGCACAACGTCAAACCAAGTTTCAGCAATTCTGCTCATCTGCTGTGGACACATACTCATAATAAAGCGGGTCATTACATGGCAAAAATACTGACAAGCATTATAAAAACAGTAAGAACAAGTTATATCATGCAATCAAAAGACCTGCCTTAAAAATCAACTTTTGAAATATTGTTACACTTCAAAACAGCTTTACATTAAGATTCCTTAGAAACCTTAAGAATTGCCAGCCTTCGGTGCAAGCAGATTGAAGAACTGACAAAAACCTTGGGGTTTGTACCACACTGGTCCTCTCAGCCCACAGCGTAGACATCACATACCAGCTCTGGGCTTACGGCACATAGGCAGACAACACTGTAATAACATAAATTCACTTCCTTCTCTTTTATGAAGGTGTGGTGTTGAGAAAGAAACAAGGTAGAGTCCTAAGCATGAGAAGAAAGCAGAAAAGGGAGGGAACTAATTTGAGGAATGTATGTTTGAGGATGGGGAGGAATTCACAGTATAGCCTTTAGTAAATGAGGATGCGAGGATAAAAGCAATTTTTCTGCTTAAAATAATAATTTAAAGGCCTGTCTTAACTGCTTTTTCAAACTGTTAAGAAGCAGCAAAAAAGAGAAAGATTTGCTAATTCCTTATTCTGGCCAGTGACCACCATTCTCTGAGACATGCAGACGCCCACTATGAATTCTGGGAATTCTCACATCTTCACATATTCATTAACTAGAAAGTGAGGCATTGCAGACTGAAACACCCAAGCTGAAATTTTTATGGTGGACAAAGATAAAAGCATGGAACAAGAAGAGGGAGGTTACAGAAAACTACAAGTGAAGTGATGAGCACTCAAAAAAAAAAAAAAAACACCTATTCCTCTACAGACAAATTAAGGACAAAGAAAGAATTCTCAAACACAGATGACTGCCTTACAACACAAATGAATTCTACTGTTGGCAGTACAGTGAAGAATTAATTTTCATATATCACAAAATGAATTAAAGTCATTCTCCTTCAGAAAATAAAATCCTAGTATTTGTACCCACTGAATTACAAATGTACTAACACTGGAATGATGACCCCTTGCAAAATTATCCTAGGTTTAAGAATACATGTAGTAGATGTGCATGGGTAAAAAAAGCTTCTTCATAGGTTGCCATTGTATGCACTAACCTAAATTCATGGCACACGTGGCATGGAAATTACCTCCCTAGCTGCCAACAAATAAGGATGCATAAAACAAGGAAATATTTAAAACACAGCACACTGTATTACACATAGTATTTGTTTTTCATTTCAAGTTTATTAAAACTTTAGCAGTACAAATGATCCAGGTTTTAGATTATCAAAAGACCAAACTGAAGTCCACATCTTAAAAAAAGGCGTTCCTCAAAACGTCTCTAAAACTTTGAGACAATGGAAACATTAAGTCCAAACACTCATCCATGCCTGTCATCATCTGTTCCAGGACTTGTTTCATGACCAGACTTTTTATCCTTGCTAGGGGCATGATCCCTTTCCTGACTGTCTGATTTTTGGTTAATTTCTTTTTCAGCTGAAGATCTTGTCTTTTCCTTTTCATTACTCCTGTGAGAGTATGGTTTTGATTCTCTCTCTTTGCTACTTGGTCTCTTCTTCGAATCTGGACTTCTATCTTGATCTCTACTAGACTTCTTACCTTTACTGGATTCAGGACTGCTACTTTCATGGCTTTTTGAATGCCTCTTCCTTTGGCTTTCACTATCATTCCTCTTGTATGAGCTTCTACTTTCTCTATTTGAGTACCTTTCTCTGTTTCTGCTTTGACTTTCCTCTCTCTCTGAGCTCCTTGAGTTTCTCCTCCTCCTGTTTTCCCTTCCTCTGTATCTATCTGGTGTACCTCTCCTTTCTCTGCTTCTTGATCTTCTCCTTCTTGATTCTCTATCTCTATTCCTTGAATATTCTTTACTCCGACTGCGATCTCTGTCTCTGCTTCTTGACCTACCTCTTCTACCCCTATCTCTGCTTTTGCTTCGTTCCCTTGTTCTACTGCTGGAACTATGTTTTCCTCTAGCATGCTCACGCTCTCTGCTTCTTGACTTATGTTTCTCCCTATCTTTACTCTTCCTATGGTCATGTTCATTACTTCTTGAACCTGCCCTTCTGCTTCTCTCTTTACTCCTACTTCTTTCTTTATCTCTCCCTCTAGAATCATAGCGCTTTTCTTTTTCTCTATCTTTCTCACGGTCCCTCTCTTTGCTTCTTGATCTTCTCTTCTCATCGTGTCTGCTGTGTTTGGAGTCTCTTTCTTTACTTCTTGATTTCTCTCTGCTTTTACTATGGCTTCTAGATTTACCTCTTTTCTTGGTCTTGCTTCTATTATGCTTGTCATCTTTTTCCGAATTCCTTCTTGTTTCCCTGTCTTTACTGCTGGATTTATGATCTTTTTTCTTCTCTTTTTCCCCTCTTCTGCTTGGACTTTCAGAAACTTGTCTGTGGTCTGATGTTTTTCTCTCTCTTCCTCTTCCCGGGCTTTTTTGATTATCTTTCCTGATTTCATTCATTTCACTCCTTGGGGAAAAAAAAAATAAAAATTGAATCCCCTCCACTCTGAAAAATGAAGTCAGGAGTGAGGCTGCTTCACAACTGTAGCTTAAAAATCATAATAATAACTACATTTTTATGGTAACCACAAATGAGCATGACTAAAGTCTGATAGTTAAGCAATGGGATAATCAAGTTAGTATGTCTTGTTTTCTTGGAATTAACTATATCTACAAACTGAAGATAATATGTACTACTTTTAACATAAACAAAAATTGAAGTGCACATACTCCAAACAGAAATCATCTTACTTGTCCCCTTTTATCCATCTTTCTCCACTAGACACTCTCATTCTTTGAGCTCTTTGCATTTCTTGCCTCCAATGTGGAGGAGTTTCACTGCGTCGGAATCGATCTCTTGACCTGGATCTGGAAGGAGTCCGATAACGCTTGACAGAAAAGGAAAAGAAAACCAGGTACAAGTTAGCTACCATAGCATGTGTAATTTGAAGCAGTGTTTTAATCCCAGGTGGTTGATTCCCCACAGTACCTATTATGACTAAGACATACTCACCAGGCTAACACTGTAAAGTTACTAATTTACTGAAAAATTTATATAACATCATTCAGCTACAGCAGGACTACAAAATTTTTGATCAAGTAACTATTTAACTTCTCATTCTGGATGGTTGTACCCAAACATCCTTGAGAAGTCTCCTGTAAGCTTTTAATGAGTACAAATGCAACTCACTTTTCTGACAATGAAAATTCTTCTCAGCTTTGAGAAGTAACACCAAAACAATACTTCACTTTTCTTTTTTTTGGAACGTTTTTATTAAAAATTTGAAGGATAGAGACTTCCATTATAAATACACTTGTTACAAGTATATTATAGCATATGGTTGCACCACATCAGAAAAAGCAACCTAACAAGTTCACCCTTGCCAACAAAGGCAGACATCCTATCCTGTATTCCTGCTACTAACACACTGTACAGGTTCTGGTGTTCATTAGAACATTTTCTGATCTGAGCCAATTTACTAATTCACAATACTACAGCAATGCAATGAAAGCATTGGCAGTTTTATATTCTCCCTCCTCCACATAAACTCAGTATGCAAACAGGAAATTAGTTTTCCCTCTTGTCCTACTTCAAGCTGTAGCCCTTACATTAATTATGATGTACCCACAGATAATTTGCACACTTTTTTTTTATTTACAAAATTGACCACCCTAATGAAAATGGAGTGCAATCACATTGTTTGCTTTGTGGAAGGGATTGCAAATATTTACCCTTGGTCCTCTTCCTTTTATTTTCCTTCCAGATCTGGTCACCAGCAGCCTCCTCTGGTATGTTGACTGGGAATTCGACAGATTGCTAAAAATAAAAATTGGTATAGTTTGTAACATCAGAGAAGGAAGAAAAGAAGATAAAGACAACTTCATATCCTCACACAGCTCTGAGAGACACTATTGTGTCCTGGCAGTGACAATACAAAGCCACTCTGCACTATCAGTTCATTTCATGACAATAGCTGATGTTCACTTGTAAGGTCTGATTAAACCTGTTACTATACGGTAACAGAAACTCAAGTGGTGAAGTTTAATTATTTAACTGTGTTTAAGACTTTCTAGCACTGGCAGAAACAGCTACAATAACTGGCAATCATGAAACCCGACATCACGTCATTATAAAACTTAAAACCTGAGATGGTATGAGTTTTATAAAACTTCATGTGTTCACGGAACTTACGTAATTTCCTAAGGACATATTCAGTAATTAATTACACATCAGCAGCTTTCTATGTGAAACTTCCACTTAGGGGAAAAATAACCTACTCAAGACAAAGCCTCAAGACATACTGCTCACATGTTTATTTAAGAGACTTAACCTAAAGATAGGTGAGAAAAGCTTGCATAGTCTTTGTATTAAAAAGATTGAATTTGAAGGAACCTTAGAAGGAAAAGAAAGATCAGAAAAATCAGTTTTCACGTTTCCTTAGGTGTACTTTTCACAGGAAATAATGAGAGGGAGGGATGGCTGTCATACAGAGAGAGATTTTCAGTATCACTGTATCAGCTAGTTAACTGACCAAAATTTCTCATGAAAGCTTCAAGTTTGGTTCAAGTTCTTCGCTAGACTACCAAGTTCTTTTTTGAGAAAAAGTGTTAAGTTTATAGGCTCAGCTTGGACAGCTACAATTTTAAATGAAATTGCAATCTACTTCATTTGCTTTTTCTTGAAACAGTCCTTTTAAATTCTTCATTCAACAAAAGCATGTTCAAACATTAAACTTTTGCTCTAGGAAAAAAACAAACACAACAGTTGCCAACTGAAAAAATGATTCAGAAGTGATCACAATATTCAGCTGTTTAACAGGGAAAGAACTCATTAGTTTTAATACAGCAGTATGACCATACCACTATCACTCTCTAGTCAGACCAAAAACAGGTATACTACCTCTCTCTTTCCTTCTCTCTGCTTTTCCTCTCTTTTTCTTTCTCATCTGCTTTAGGAGGACTTTTTCTCATTAGGAAACGGTTTTCAGGTATAGGAGGAATTTCTTCAGGACGGACAGTAGATAACGGCTGTGCTTCAGGGTTTTCATCTTCACTTTCACTAGATGAGCTATATTTGTGCAAAAAGAGAAATGCTTAAGCTTAAGGAAAGTTATTTGGACGAGAAAAAAAAAGGCATTCAATTTATCTAAATAATTCAGAAATTCTCTCGATTTGGTATACAAATGATAAAATGAGAAGTTTGGGGAACAAATAGTTCTGTCTTAGAAACAACATTTCTCCTATATCCTTACTCTGAATCACTCAACTGCAGTAGTTTTTTAATTAATTCTTTTATTTCATGTAGTCCAGTGATGCAACACTGAACACTTATTTTGTATTTATTTATTTTAAAGCTCAATCTGAATATCAAGATAGTCAAGTTCAGATTTTTATACTCATATATATAACAGATTATATCAACTACTTGGGAGTTGTAATAGTTTTTAAACAATAAAATTCTGAGCAACAGATTTAATTTCACAGAAAGCAAGCTAGGCCTTAATGGTAAAATGTAAGAAATACTCATTTAACCTGGAAAAATGTTACTTGCACTGATAGAACTATTAGATTAGAAACACCACTTTCACAAGCAAGAACTTTTTGAGTTTTATCACCTTTCAGTGAAACTGCAATACTTTTGGCACATCACTCAGAACTAATGGTATTAAGTATATCCACCTATACTTGATTTGTTTTGTTTAGTTCTGCATCCACTCCAGTATAGTACAGGAATCCCACTGCATACAACTGAAACTGAACTGTACAGAATTACCGTTATCACTTATTTAAGATCAAATATTCCCGCAATTTTTCAAATCTAATATGTGAAAGCCTTGGTCCATTTCCTTCATGCTTTTACAAGCTGCAGTATGTATGCATAGAGACATTGTCCTTGGCCATCAAATAAAAAAAAAAAGTAAGGTAATATATGAAAACAGTCTCTGAAACTTCCATGTATCTACTATTCCAGTTATAGAACAGTATTTCGTGTTGTTATAGGAGAAGAAAACGATACTGCACAGGAACATGTTAAAAAAAATAAAATCCAAAAATCCTGACACCTCAATACTGACCTTTTCTTGCTTTTCTTTCTCTTTTTCTTTTCCTTCTTATGTTTCTTGGAATTTTTCTTGTGTTTCTTTTTTCGCTTTTTAGATTTCTCTTCTGAAGCACTCTCAGATTCTGACGATGAATCAGAAGATGATTCTGAATCACTTGAACTTTCCGAGTCACTGGATGAGGAAGACGATTTGTGTCTTTTCTTTTCTTCTTTCTTGGCTTTAAGTCAGAACAATAAAGACATATTTACATACCAAACAGTTACAAATAAATCTTAGAAAAATAAACTTATCCAGGAACTTCCTAAGCTGCTTTTAATTGTGTCATGAAAGTACTGCGTCAAAATACTCTGAAACAAGTTTTTTTTAGGAAAAAGACTGTTTCTCCCTAGTAAAATAATTTCCCTATTAAAATAAAAACAAGTCTCTAAATATATAAGGAATTTCAAACATTTTGTTTTCACAAAGAATATATAAAGTACTAAATTTGTACTGTCAAGAATTAGTGTGATTGTGTATGTTTTGTAATGACACCTCAAAAGCTATACGTGCAGATTTATTAAACGCTAATTTCTTAAATGATTATAAAATAATTTGACTTTCGATGCAACCTGACTTCATGTACCCAAGCCACAAACGAGAAGTTTACAAAAAGAAAATAGACTGTGTACACTAAGTACATTGAAGTTAGCCCAACACAGGGTAGAATCAGATTGCCAATTTTGCTACTAAGTGAAGCAATGCTCAGAGAACAGCCCTAATCCTCAGCTCATTGTGTTTTTCTGCACAAAGATAAAAACTGCTTACTAACCATGGTATGAAAAAGAACTTCACTAAAGAACAGGCTATTCCTTAATTGCACATATCACTGTTTCTTGTGCATCTACTGAAGCTGCAGATCAGCTATTTATTAGCAATCTGACAGAAGTCCAGCAGGAAGTAATACAAGAACACACACATCTTTTCATGCCCTCTAACTGAACTCGGACCTATTCAACCATTACACACTTCAGGTAAACTAATCAAATGGCATGGATACTCTCCAATGTGTTAAGAAATTCCTATCAAGCTATTATCCACAAAATTAAAAGTTCTATTGAAAGCTCCAGGAGGGCACACTGATTGATTCTGTATAATCATAGTTAAGTTTTCTAATTAGCACCAAATCTTATTTGACATGGCTCCTACAAATTGCAAAGACATTCTATCACTAACTGCACAACATAATACCGATGCAGACAGAAAAAAATGTATTTTCACCATCAAACAATTATAGCCAAAAAAGCATTTTTTTCCACATACGCAGGCTCAAAATCTGAAGGGTAAGAAAACCATAACATTCACTTAGAGAACTTGAGGCTGAGGAAACACTTTTGTGAAAATCTGAAAACTGCCCTTTGGAAAAAGCAAGCAGCTATTTAATGGAATAGCAGACTGATCTTTAGAATCATCAGTATAAGGATCTCCAACTGCTTTACAGATATTATTAAGTTGACTGACACTTGAGAGAGGCAGCAGTAGGCAACAGTAACAGCAATCACATGAGTGCAGTATAGAAATTCTCCAATCTGACAACAACTTGACCTCGTTTTTCTAAAATGACAACTTGGAAGGCAGCAGCCTCTCAGAGATGATCAAAAGCAACAAAAATTACATCAAATCTATTGTTGAGTTGGTAAAAATAAAAATAATAAGCCTATTTCTGCCTTGGTATGCATTATTCGTACTAATAGGCTAGCACTTCCCACCAACTTAATTTTCATGAGAAACAATAATCCTCATTTGGACTAACATTATAAAATTGGCAAAGACACATCCATAGTTGGCCAACCTAAACATGATTCCAGCTGTGGTTCAGGTAGGCTCTTTTTGATAAGCGACGTGCTATGGGAACTTCACATTGCCTCTTGTATGTTGGATGAAACTGGATATGTGTTAGAGCAGAAAATTAAGTGGAAACGTACTATACCAACTGTACAGACACAGTTATGGCTCCTAATGGACATGGGAGTCAGCACATCTCAGAAAGTAAATAGGAGGCATTACTTCTACGTAGGAGCTACCCATACCCTCTGATGACAACTAACTCACACTGTCCAGGAGCAAATACTGTTTTGAATACTGAACCAGTGTGGTTCTGGCCAATTAAAGATCAAAACAACAAACGAAGACACTCTTGCAGCATGAAGGTCAGTGAGAAGGAAACAGACTTCTATTTACAGTTCAGCTGTTCCAGATCATTAACTTCAGGATTAGGTTTCAGCTTATGGTCACATCTGAAATAGATGCCTTACTTCCTACTCCATTCACTGTGACATATATTCACCACACTTCACAAATTACACAATCACACTACAACATAGCCCAGCACTCTCCACATTTCAGTTTGTTATGAAATGTAGCAACTCTTAGTTAGACACATGGTATCAGACTCCTGGACCTGAAACAAACAAATGACCTGGCTAGAAACAAGCACAGGCACAAAGGTCAGAACAGATCTCATCTCATAATTCACAGCTTCAATCTCTAGCTTCATTTTGAGCCTGTAAAAACCAAAACACACAGTTTGTACCCAATGCTCAGTTCATTAAAAAAAAAAAATATCAACAAAATAGAAAACTGAATTAACAGTTCAGAGCAACCAGCTGGTAGAAAGAGACAAGGAGAATGCTATGCAAAGAATTTATGGAAGAAGTGAGTATCTAGGGGTTGGAGGGACAGGAAAAGAAGGGAGGAGAGAACTCAAAAGTCCAGACAAATGTGATTTATCAGAAATTTCAGACTTTCCTCTCTATGTGCCTGTTCTGGAGACTTACCTGAAACTTCAATTAAATTAAAAAAAGACAAAGTTATTGAAGATAACCAGATTGTTACTGCATTTAACACAACACCTTCTTGAGGACAAGTGCTTATCAGTTTCGTACTAGAACTGAGCTAGTAGAGAAGACATAATCTATGCCAAAACCAATTATGCTTTTTAGGAGACTAATTGTACTGCAGTGTTTCTTACTTCCTCACTGATTGTAACTCCGTAACATTACCAAGACAGTCTCTAGTTATGTACCAATCGGGAAGAATTGATAGATAAATCACAGCTTACATATTCCTAAATATATAGTTTAAGCTTACCTTTGGATTTTGGAATCAATTCTCCACAACTCAGTATGCGTACTTCAGCATATGGTTTACTAGACGCATCTGTTTTCTGGTTTTCTATTTCTCTCACAACTTCCTGACCTGAGATGACTTGTCCAAAAACAACATGATGTCTGAAGAATTCAAGCAAAAATAAGGATTCTTAACGCTTAATTTTTAAGGCAGTTCCCAAAGAAGTATAAGAAAGTAACAGATACTTACCCATCTAAGTGAGGTGTAGGTTTAGTAGTTCTGTTGTTTCCGGTAGACATAATTTAAAGAGGAAAATAGAAGTCAATTTTAGTGGAAAGCAGACAACATTTGAAGCATGTACACTGATGATGAAAGTTATTGAGTGAATTAATAAAACTGAATACAAACAACATATATTATTCTAAGTTTGTGTGCAGCTAAAAGCATTGCGTGGTTTACATAAACTACCTATTCAACCCCTTACCACAACTTACTGAAGAAGTACTGATAAATTTCTAGACACAACCGTATTCAAAAAATGTAATAAGAATTGTATTTATTAAATTGCAGGAATACCACCAGGAACAGAAATAAAAATTAAAGCAACTGTCTCAGAAGAGCAAAATTGCAAAAAAAAGTTATTCAAAAACAAATCAGCAAAGAAGGAAAAAAAAATCTGTATGTACAGAATATTTGCCATCAGAAGTAGAATTGACTCTCTATACCTGCAGACAACTGAATGGTTCACAGTCTTCTCCTACATTAGGATTACTGAGGTATACACACATCAGCCACAGCAAAACAAAACAAAAAAAACTACCAAAATAAAAAAACTAAAATAAATACAGTAATGATCACCCAAATATTCCAAAATAACAGCCTAATGGTAAATCACAAGGACAACCTACCACATTAATTAAGTTCACGATACATAGCTAAAACTGATGAATTTTAAGTATTTACTTCTGTAAGTAAATTAAAGAAGCTAAATTAAAGAAGCATAATGCAGATGCATTTCAAAGGTTTAAGCTTTAGACATAGCTATACATGGAATTGCATTGAGAAGTTACCTTGCAACAGAAAATTTCTCTGCTACTTTGAGCTAGAGAGCCCATAGAGTTTTTTTTGCCTCCTTTCAGGCAACATATACTCGAAGAAAGTGAAACAGCTCTACAGGGAGTTAAACTTTCATTTGCTCAAGTTAGAAGACAGCTACTGAAAAGACAAAAGTTCTTTTGCATAGACAATAAGCACCAAACAGCAGAGTGATTAAGTTTCCCTAAAGAGATAATTACAAAAATGGCTACTTCCATGTAACTTCCTAAAGAGGCATCAACTTTTATATGCTGTAGACTACCTCCCATGCAAACTCAAAGAATTATCTTTACAGCTTACCGAACAGCAAATCACACACATTTCTGAACAGCTCAGTACTTACATAAAGAATTGTGAACCATTTGTATCCTTCCCTCGGTTGGCCATTGAAAGAAGAAATTCTTTGTTGTGCTTTACAGCAAAGCTTTCATCTGAAATTAGTATGTTCAATTATTTTATATGTATACTCACTGCATATATGCTTAGATGAATGCTTTACCCTAAGTAAACTCACCCATATTAAATAAATTTACTAGTCACATATGTAAAAAGTTACATTAAAATTCAATTTAAAACAATAGTTATTTTTTTTCAAATAGATTATTCTTTCCATTCTAAACAACATAATTTAAGAAGGGGAAATAGGAATTACCAGTTTATAGCCTGAGAAAAACTAGAAACGAATAATAGAATTTTCTTATTTATTTATTTTTCTTGCTACCAACATTAATAGAGAAACAACTAAAAATAATGAGCTCTTTTTATTCTCCACATGCTGATCTCTACTTCTTCTGAGTAAAAACAAAAAAAAAAAAAAGAAAAGTTTTTGGCTGTGCATTAAGAAACCCTGTTCCTTCCAGGAAGTGTTTTGTTTTGTATTGTTTAGTGCACATGGATGGCCACTTTGATGGCAATAACAAAATACTTCTGTTTCCTCTGTCAATTTGAATGAAACTTTTACTTGTAACAAGCACATCACTTTGATGGTTTAGGTTAAATCTCAATGAATTTGTGCAAAGTAATCACCATTCCTCATTTAAAACACCTGTAAGAGAGCAGCCTATCTTTCCATAAAACAGGACAAAGGCTGCTTGGGGATCCAAACTATATAGACGAAGTTTGCCCAGTACTCCTTAGATACAAATAGCAGGAGCCATTCAGAAAAGAGAAGCATGTAATCTGTAAGGTTACGGTTTCACATCATACAGTGTAACAGCCAGTGATAGAGACAGTCCCACTTTCTATGGTCACCTGTATAACTGCCACACTGCACAGCACTGAGTGTCTATCTAATCCTACAGCTGAGTTGGTTAAGGATGCACACAAGCAATACTTCATACATATTCAATTCCAGACTGTGACCAAGTTGAAAAAACACCTTGCAACCACCTGAAAGTACAGGTTTTTCTACTTCTCCCACCTTTCCCACTTTCCTGGTTCTGATTCCTGCCTATCTATTAATTAATTGAATCCACTCACTATTAGGGAAACGGGTACTTTTTTGTTTTCTTCAACAGTCTTCAGACATTGTAGCAAGCCAAGTCAGTTTGCATTTTGATACCACAAGGTATGACCTCCTCCTTCCGGCAATTGCAAATTGTTCATTCAACACAACGTCTGATATAAAATTGAAGCCTGACTCTACAGTGAATCATTCTTTTGATGCTTTGCTGCAAGCTCAGACAAGGTCTAATGTTAAAAGTGGCAGAAAGGACAACCTGCCATGCCAGTGGCAGCTAGCCATCATATGGACTTAGGTGTAACATGAAACTACTCCAAGAAACAGAGATGCTCCAGTACACTCCTGACAAACAGCCTGAGGAGCACGCTGGAGAGAAAACTTCTTATGCATCAATGACTGAAGGTAAACCAGTACTGTGAGAAAACAGATGGCTTCCTTACACTTAATTCCTCTTGGGTTCAGAAAAACCAAGATTTTATACTGTCTTACAAAGGTAAGATTTACATGAAAGGCATAATAGAGTCAAGTTTTCTGCTTTTGACTGGAAAAAAAGGCAATCCCCATCTTTTAGCTAGCTATAAAAGCAATAAAGATATGTTCAGAATCAGAATACTGTGTTGAATATTTTTTCTAAAACTGTGAATCTGACAAAACTGACACATGAAAGTGCTTGTGGCTTCATTTTTCATCAATTAAAACGGTTCTTGTTTTAAAAGTAAAATATTACCTGAAGTAAAATAAAAGGCCTCTAATATCAGACAAAGACTTCACAAAAACAATGAAGCTTCTAGAATTGAAACTACAGAACATATGGATAACCGCATATGGTATCACCAAAATAGAGCAGACTGACACAACTCTCACCTTCAAAAAAGCCACCATAAATGGATTCTCCTCCCCTGCCATTTCCTTGAAAGAAGAAACGTGAGTTACAAATTATAGTAGCGTAAAAAGTTACATCATGTGAAAGATGCTTTGTAACACAAAAAACTGATACAGCTGCATCCAAGCCATTAACATTTTTCTTCAAGATATGAAAAGATCAAGACGTTTTCATAGTACCATTAAGCAGAAACAAACTTGGAGAAAAATGAAAGCTTTCCTACACATTCTGCTATATGCTCCCTTTTTTCATGACTTCTCAACAGTACATATATTTACTCCTCGCATTTGTAACTTGTAATTAGGCATTGAATGCTCTGAGATGTGAGGGCACAGAGCAGAATATAAGCATATAGATTTTTGTAATTTTGTCACACAAGTTTACGTGTACAGTATCTCATGACAAAAATAGGTTAAAAAGCAGCAGAATCACATAAATAATGTAATTTAATGAAGCTACATAAGACTCTCAAAACATTCCAGTGCACCAGCATTACATTTTTCTGGAAAGAGTCTCATCATACCTTCACTGAAGTCACCTCCTTGGATCATAAAATCTTTCACTACCCTGTGAAATAGACAACTTTTGTAATGCAATGGCTTTTGGGTGGATTTTCCTGTACCCTTTTCACCTAAAGGAAACAAAGGGGAACAAAAAACAAAATGACTCTTTGTATCCGTACAATCATCATTACAAAAATTTGTTATTTAAATGCTTAATCAAAACTATCTACCACACTCTGAAAAATTTGTGAGGTGGACGCATACTTACAATGCCAGTAAGAAAGTTACACTTAAGAAAACAACACGGAAACTACTTTTTATTTCTACAGTTATATCAAAAGAACCCCTTACTGACATTAGTATACAACATAATAATAACTCAGCCACAATTAATTCACATAGAATTAAATTAAGAACTCAGACATCAATGGAGAATGCCACCTACCTGGAAATGCTTAAACATGTACAGGGGTAATATATTACTACTACTGTTAAGAAGACTTCTACATAGATAGACTGAAATAAAACAGCCAGATTAGCATAACCATCTTTGCTCAGAAGCAAGTGAGAAACTCAGATCTTCAGTTACGGGACTAAGTTAACATAAAAGCTCACAGCCAAAAAATAAAATGAAAATAAAATAAAAAGAAAGTGGAGGAGGGAATGAAATTATTTTCAAGGAATCTTTCTTCCCAACTCATGATTCCAACTGCCAGCTTCCTCCTCTGCATCAGTTCTAATCCTCTTCAGACTCATCAGCAAGCTCACTGCCTCAGCAAAATGCTTCCTACTTTTTCTTCTACCTTCAAACAAATAAGGTCTCTGCTGAGTTAGCCAGATGAATGGCACATGGTGAGTGCCCTGTGAACATCAGAGCCAACCTCAATGTAACAGGTAAAAGTGTAAGAGTAAGGAGCAGGAATTATGCTGGAAGATAAAGGATCGTTCCTTTCACTGCTCCCACAACATAAGACTCATCTTCTTACAGTCTCATTCTGAGCTATGAAACTGGTACAGCTGTGAAACTCTGAACATACCTTATGCCTCCACATGGATGTGACTAGCTACAAAAAACACTTATGATATGAACTCAGATAAACGCGTGGCTGTATACTCCACTGGCCTGTCACACACCTAACAGGTATGCCAGTAAAAACAGAGGTGCTGACACGTTTCAAGAAGATAGCATGTCTTTTCCAAAACCACCAGAAAAATAGGCAAGTGTAAATAACATTTTGAAATTTCTTTATGATCAATATCATAAATATTTTGTCAATATTTAAGAATAGTGAAGAAATAATATTTTAAAGCAGCACAGTAGCCCAGCCCCAGATTTTAAATCTAATTTGATTTTAAACTAAGCAACGAACTATGTTTCTGACCTGAAATGCTGTTCAAAGACTTCAAGTCAAAATTTTAAATTGGTTATCATGGAATAACACCTTATGCAGGAAATCTGACTTTTGGACATTTGACAGAAAATAAAGAATGCCATGGACACAAAAAAAAAAAAAAAAATGCAACTATCCGATAAGAAGAATCACTTCAAGGTTCAAATTCGCTAGCAATTCCTGATAACCTGATTCTGAGCCAGTATACCTAGATGAGATAACGCTTACAGACAGGATGTTGCTGCATTAAGTGCTCTAGCTAACTTAACATGAACGCAATTATGCACTCACACCTGATTCAGATCATGTTAGTACTGATTCAGTATTAACAGCTATGAAGCACTGACCTGAAAGACAACAAACTGAAAGGAGGTGGAAAATGCTGAAGACATTAAACATGGATTTACGTACTCACAGAATCATTCTTGTGACAATATTTAAGTTCTGCTAAGCTGTCAGCATTGCCAACCAAAATAGGTAGCACACTGAGAAACAGTTCTACTTGGAAATGCTTCTAGGAAAGATTTTCTTCAAATAATTTTTTTTTCAACAAATATCTTGAATTCCACTAGGAGTAGAAATCACCAGTATCAAACAACATTACTGTAAAACAAAATATTAATGCATACCAGCAACAGCTTTCAAACGTTCAAGTATTATAAAACTGAAAAGTAATCCTGCATGCTTGACTTCTTATTGGCTACCTTTCAAGACTGGACGATGTTATACAATGCAAACAGTAGTATCTGTGCTAGTAAAAGAAAATCAGCTTACTGTGCCTGCATTTAAAGTTTATTTGTATACGCTCTTGGAAACATCTTAAACCAAAAACTACAACTGCTTTGATTCTATGTCAGATATATATGAGAAGTTTGCTAAATCTCCAGGGATATCAAGAACTAGTGTTTGATGTACTCAGTTCTATACCTAAAAAAGTCAGGAAAATGTTAAATTAGCTACCATGGTATTACATTTAAAATCATAAATAAATATTAAAATCTACAAACCTGTGCAAAGGCAGCGAAAATTCTCACATGTCTTTGGACACACATCTGAAAACAGTTCAAAGACGACTCTTCCAGCTAGAAATAAAAAGCCATATTTGTTATGAAGTTGATTGCTATTTGTATTATTCTTAAATATTTTATAGGAATATCAAGTTATTGAATGGATTATTTTCATTTTCTTACCAGGTACATTGTTGATGGCTATGTCAAAAAAGCAACGAGGTCTCTGGACCTTTACCCCCATGGCTTCGAAAACTTTAATACTGTAAATAAAAAAAAATAATGAGTTTATCCCTTTGTGTTGTGAATCTACATTCAAGTTCTAAAACATGGAAAATTTTGTAAAGACAACAAAAACTGCAGAAAAGATATACATAAAAGGACACCTTGGAAACAGGTAGCAAAACCAGTATTTTTAAAGATTAAGAAAGAGTTGCATATGTACTTCAGGCCATTTTCATGCTTTGTGGAACTATTAAGTAATTCTGTTCTTTCTTGCTGCAACTTTATCAAATTTACTTCAGTGACATATTTCAGATGGGGAAACACAAGCACGAAAGATACTGCGCGGTGTGGAGATGATAAGGCTTTAAGTCTTCGTGCTTTAGATGGTACAGGTAATCACTTAAGCTGTCCGCTCCTAGAATTCTTGGATCTTCAAGTAGAACAGTGTCAGAGGAAGACAAAGTCAGCTCTGAGACCAGACAGCTGTGTCAAACAACTTTTTGCAACTGTCTTTCAGCTGTTTAAACTCATTTTTGTAGCCTGCTTGGCTCAGCATCTGTGGCTGAGGAGGCCATTCACATTCTGGTCAAGGGGACAAGCCACCAGGCAGCCTCTTTTCCTCAAGAATACACTGGTGGCTGTAGCTTGCAACCCTGCCAGTTAAACTCAGCATTTAAATTAATAGACCTATAGGAAGGTGGACAGCCCACAATGATGAACTTCAACCACCGTAGCTGACAGTGTAAAACAAACAATCTTGCTGCTGATCTCATATTTTGCTTTTGCTCCCCATCCATGCTGAGAGCAGCATCCACCTGCTCTCACAAAAAAAAAAAAAACAACCACCACACCCATATAGCCTGCTTCACTACTTACACAGTACATTTTCTCCCACGACAAACTACAGTAATGGCTTAAACCACAGCTGGGGGCAGTGACACCTGCAGCCTGGTTACTACACCTCTCCCATGGGGACAGTCCAACTCCTCAGCAGGAAGCTCAGACCTGAGGTGAAGTGATGGACATCCTGGTCATGAAGGTGACAGGTTAACAGGCTGCTCCTGATGGCGTGTGCTATTTTGTGAAATTTGGATGCAAAGAAGTAAGCACAAAGGATTTTCACTGAGTTCCTCATAATAATTGAGCAAGTCAGGTGAGCATGCTTTCAGAAATACCAGAACTTTAGCCACAAATAAGGAGACTGGACAAAAAGCAGAAGCTGAGTTATGATGATCAAAACTAGAACATTTTGCTATGTTGAGGATTAAACCTTCGTTTTTAGGAGTATTTCTGGGATTCTCGCCATCTCGGTATCGGGAACTGCTCTAACCAGGATCAAAACCATTCTGCATCATAAAAAAAATAAAAATAAAAGATGATCCTCCACAATTACTGCAAATGAAGCAATTCTGCCTTTTCCTTTTATGTCACTGCTTATCTTGATATTTTTATGCAACTTCTCTCATACCTTTGAGTACATAAATCCCCCTTATTTTTGAGTAACAAGGAGTAACTTAATTTCATTTGCAACCACAGCTTTTGACAGCATCACACACAGTCATAGCACTTCTCTGAGGCCACATCCTCTCTGAATTCAGAGGGGAAAAAAAAAAACAGTGATGGCAGAATGATCCATAAGACTGGAGCACCTTTCCCAGAACTGGAAATATAATTCATAAATTCTTTTTCTTTTTATTGCCAGAAAATACTACTCAAATCTAACAACGTAGAGCATTTCCTAAAGCTTCACCCTTATCTGTGCCACAAAACAGCCCCAAAACGTGCAACTGCTACCACCTGTCACTCCTGTTTATGAAGGAGAGGCTACAAGGAATCAAAAGACTCTAGAACAAGGTTGTCTGCATTCTCTCCTTGTGCTCAGCATCGCTCCTAGCATCTTGCCAAGATTACACAGCAAAAAAAAGTCACAAGAGCAATGCAGGAAGGATTTACATGCAACACCACTCAACAATTTATCATCCACATGATTCTTAGCACAGCTAGGCTGTACAAACATGCAGGACCCCGGGAGACATACCCTTAGCAGTGTAACAAGCACACTAATTGTCACAAGCCAGAGATTCACCAAAAGCAGCAGCAGCCCTGCCTTGCCTGCTCGCTCCTCTTGCTGAACTGTTTACTTCATCTCCTTTATTAACACAACTTTTATAGCCAGACAGAGAAACAGAGAAAGCATGACAGCCGAGGACTTGAACCCTGCTGGGTCACAGATTGCTGTGCCCAGGTCACGCACGCAGGGGAGGCAGACAAGGCAGGCAGGAGGACAGGCTGCCCTCACACCTGACCCCAGCCAGGCTGCCTATCAGCTCACAGGCTGCCAACAGTGCAATGGGCTACACAGCCTCAAAGGAGGGGAAGAAATCACTTTATTGCAGAAAGCCTCTCAGAACAAATGTTACAATACAGGCTGAAACGAACTGAGACACCTAAGGCCCAACAGTATGGCAACTGACTGATTGTACCCAAACTCAAAGCATTTTGGCCTTCCATGGTTGAGTGAGGAGGGATTCAACCCTGCTTTACAAGTAATCTGCTTGAAAAATAAAGAGATCGGCATGAAAATTTCTATACAGTATTTTAGCAGAAACAAACTGCTTTAACAAGTCCTGTAACAGTATCTCTTCAATAAATACTGGTTGCACATAGTCCTAGACAGCAACTGCTCAGGGCAGGCACACCGACTGGATACACATCACACCAAATAAATATACCTTCTCTTGAGAAGATGCTGCAAATGCCTCTCTTGGGGAGAACACTCACAGCTATCTCTTTTTTGCGCAGCAATTGACTCTCCTGAATAATCCGGAACTGCCTCATCTTTAAAATCATTTGGAAAACAGAATCAAAACCTACTGGAACAGCTAGGGTAGGTAGGGAGCTAGATGTACAAGGAGAGAGCTGACAGGCTGCATAAATTTAATTACACTCCCTCATCAACCAGGCTAAAATATCAGCAACATTTGCCTTAAACTACCTATACCTCAAGAGAGCATTTGCTCTCCAATATACATAAGTACCTTTTGTACAGCCAGATCTCCTCACTGAGTACAGTACTACCACATTACAGATGATCCACGTAGTACTTAATCACAAATACAGCCCTGTACACTGACTGCTCAGAATTTGTCTGTATTAAAAGCAAGCAAATGGTTCTGAGTTCAGAACCAGAGAAAAGCAATTTCAGAATACTAAGAACAGAAACGGAGAAAATTACAAGTAAAGCTCAATACTATGTGCTGGTAACAACAAGGCATACATGACTTGTATATTATTTTCAGTTAAAATGCAGACACTGCATTTTCATCCACCTCCTGCTAGAGAAGCCTCTAGAGAATAAGAAACAATGCAAAAAAACCAACCAGCTACCTTCAGTATGCCTAAAACAGCCTGTTTGTCAATTAATACAGAAGCACTCTATGCTGAACTGTTAATTTCATTTTCAGAAATAAAATAAATACAACAAAAAAAGTTTTGCCAGAAGAGCTGCATCTATAGCCAGCGCATCACCAGTTGTGTCTCTCAGGGTTCAGATCCCTTCACACCTGCATTACTTATTATTTCGCTCAAGAATTTGTAGGATAAAGTTGGTCAGCTCATGGTCAGGCTGCAGACAGCTGTTCCCTTTCGAAACGAGACGTGCCAATGGAAAAGATAACCCTCACAGACTTTTCACAAGCATCTCTGCCAGAAACTGTCACTCATACTAGTTGATATGCTAAAAAACACGCCCCGCTGAATCTTTTTTCCAGTCAAAATTACTTGTACTAGCAAGGATCTAGTAATAACACTGCTTAATATATCAGAGCTCCTTTCAACTGAAATGGGTTAGTTGAAATGGGTTACACTGAAATGTCCACTCACAGATGCACATCAACTGGAATACCCACATCACTCAACTCACTAGAGCTGACAGCAAGCTGCAGTACAGAACTATTCCCCAGTTTTGAGGAAAATAAACCCTTCACTTGCAACCATGCCACAGAGGTTGCCAATTTGTTTTAGTCCCTGCAAAGAACAGAATAGGTTTGGAGTAAAAATGTACTTAGTAGGAAAAAATATTACCATAACCTCTTCTTTCATTTCATTATCCATCATCACCTACTCATATCTACTCTCTCCTACCTTTAATTTCTCCTTGACTTTGTCTTCATATTAGTTTTCTCACATCAATTTACAGTTATTTTTGGCAGTAGTCTTCATCCAACGCCCAAATGAAAAATAAAGCACATAAACCCACACTCCTGGCATCTGGTTCCAGGTTATCTTCAAATGCATGAAGACAAATCTGATTTATATTAAAAAGCTAGCCATCCATGCATCTTCACAAATATTTTTAAGTAAGATTTTGAATCTAGGGAACACAAATACACCAACTGAACACCAACCATACATCACATTCATTAGGGCTGTTCCACAGTCACTTAAAGCATGTGGACTGAATCCCAGAATGAAGGGTTCACACTACAGTGGGGCCAGCCCTGGTACAGGTGTGTCCCCTTGAACACATGGAAACTACACCCTTCTCTGCCTCCTTCCAAGAAAAGACTTTGGCAATGGCACGTATCAGCTTAATATGACAGTGCAGCCATAGCCTGAGAATGGTGTTTGTTTTATACAGATTTAACTGCAAATGAATATATGATTGCTAAATGAGACTTGAAATCTTAGTACTAGTACCATTCCTGTATCAGAGCTTCCAACTCTGTTAGGATGATACTGAAGGCAAGAACAAAAAAGTCCAAAAAGACCAACCCCAGTCTCAATAATATCCTCAACACCTTTCCGAGCAACAGGATCTTTTCCAATCAAAAGAACTCCCAAATAGCAGCAATGACAACTATGGAAATTCATTTGCTTTTATTTTACTAATCAGCAGCACAGGATTTTGTTTTGGCAACAGATTTATAAAAAGGTACATTTCAACACATTTCGGATTTTGGATGCTGCCTTTGCTATCATGCAGATTTAAAAATGCTTTGAAGAAAAAAAATATTTTTTTTCAAAGGTGTATGGAATTTCTCAAGTAATGCTAACAGTGTTTTTTTGCACTGTTTTCCCCCTAAAAAATGAAATCAAGGGAAGAGGTACCTGAGAAGATCAACCATTATCTTCCAAGAGCCTGCTATCCTCTTAGATGGACGTTAAACATCATGTTCAGATTGGTCCTGAACAAATATGCAGAACGTACTCCTACACTACCGCAGAGCAGAACTAATTTACATTACTTTTAGTAAGAGTTCTTGCAGTTACCAACATAAAACTGAGCTTCTTGTATTGAAGTACACAAGCAACGCACACCTAGATTAAATGTCTCAGCTGGAAGAACAAGATTCAGCTGAGAAACTGGTAACATTCTCCAAAAACTATCTGAACAGGGATACAAGATCTCAGCAGATCTTCCTTTTATTGTCCTAACAAAAAGAAACTTAAAATGAAAAATATCCTAAAATGCATTTATGTCAACAACAAAGAAAAACTTTGCTGCTGAGAGTAAGTCGTAATTTACTATCATCTGATTACACAGAAAAGCTTGGGGTTTTTTCTCCTTTTTTCTTTTCTTTTCTTTTTCTTGTCTGCCATTAGAGTTGTGAAAAAACGCAGACGTGTTTTCCCAGGTCTGTGCACAACTAAGTCCCTTTAGTTGCTGCTCACAGCACTCCCAGAAGTGGTGAAGAACATGACTATTTCAACCCCACCATTCATAACCGAAATCAGGAGCAGCGTTAGGTCCAGAGAAGCCATTAACAAATAAACCATAATTTCAGAACTCAGAAAATACTAAGAAAAAGCAAGCTTTAGTGCTGTGTAAAAGAGAAGTTTTTAAAAGGTACAGTGCGATCAGCAAGTCAGTCACCTGCTGGAATCACCAAAACAGACTTCAGAAGAGGAACCTCCTCTCCCAGCTACGGAAGATCAGAATAAGGCTCAAGTGTGTAGCAGCTAGACACACAATTTTTAATGCTGACGCCAACAATAACCCCAAAAATTTCTTGTTCTATGGTCTCTTGTTCTCCTCCTCTCTCAACTACATTAGTTCTACACCCATTCCCAGCCTTACCCCAACCTCCAACCAAATCCTTGCTCCATTAGAAGACAGATGGACGTTCCTGGCTGCTTCCAAATGAAAGGTGTATGGAAGCGCACATGGCACAGAGGAGTGAACTGGCAGTGGAGACATCATACAGCTCTACAGTAACATCCTCCACTGTAGCACATATGCTTAACTCCCAGCTCCCTCACAACACACTGATTTTCTGAAATCCATAGTCAGAAAAAAAAAAGATAAAAATTAACAGCTGGATGATCAACTAGCTAACACCAAAACAAAAGTTGTTTCACAAGAGGACTGGAAAAAATGGTCTTCGTAAAAAATATAGCACCAAAGGGTGCTCTCTGAGGACCGTCAATATTGTTTGGTATGTCCATCCCCCTTCAGACCTACTTCATGTATTAAAGCCATTCTTTTTTTCAAAATTTTAAAAGTAACTAAAAAAACAATCCCTGATAAATCAAAAGTACATGCTCTTCAAATGTAGATAAAGTATTGCTTCATAAATCATGTCTAGCTGTCATATTTTGATCACTTATTTAACATGGTGGCATCTAAAAGCATGACTCATACTGATCCCAATGCATTATTGTGAAATGAAATAAAACAAAAACCAAAAAAGAAAAAAGAAAACCAACAACAAAGCCCATTATCTTTCTCCACCCAGAGAACAACTTTTCCTGCAAGTAATATGGAACAAAGACATGAAAAACTGGATATTCTCTCTTACTAAAACATAATGAACTTAAGTCAAACACTAAGCAGCTACCAAACAAACAGACTTCCCTATCAGGACTACGGAAGACACACATCTCCTTCTGAGTGAACTGTAATACAAAATAACAGAATAACAGAAAATTCAGCTTAGTTCAACACACCGTTCCTTTTCCTCCTAAGCCTCCCTCCTCTAAAGCCTCCTAAAGATTTAAAGAATAAAGGTACGTATTTCCCACAAAACCCCGTAGAGAGCTTTCAGAAAGCCCTCAGAAGGAGCCGGAGACCCTCCTGCCGGCCAACGCAGCTCCTCCAGGCTCCGATTCCCTGGGAGTAGGCCTGCGGAGGGAGGAGAACATGTGGCACGCAGACAGCCGCTTACTTCGCCTTCTGGCGGAGGAGGAAGGCTTCATTCAAACTCCGAGGCCGGCGCCGAGAAGCACCCAGGCCCCGTTCCGCAACGGGAAGCCGTGCCGGCCGCGCGGCCCCCCACCGCCGGCCGCAGCTTTCACCAGGCCCCGGCCGCCACTGTCTCACAGCTCCCCGGGCCCCGCGTTCCCTCCCCCCGCAGCCTCCACGCCGCACGAGGAGCCCCGTCGCCCGGCGAGAGTGACCCCCGAGGCGCCCTCGGCGTGCCAGGGACGCGCTCGGCTCCCGCCCCCTCCGTACCGGGGCTCAGGCCCCGCGGCTCCGCGACCTCCGTCCCCAGCCCCGAGCTCTCGGCCCAGGCCGCGGCCCTCCCCCGGCCACATGGCGGTGCCGCCACTCACCCGGCTCGCGGCCCGCGTCGCCCCGCGCTCTTCAGCGCCTCGCCGCCATGTTAGAGCTGGTGCGGCACGGACTGCGTCAGTGGAAGGAGAGGGCGGGAGGGGGCGACCCCAGGGGCGGCGCGGCGGAGCGGGGCGCGGAGACGGCGGCCGAGCCTCCCGGGGTCAGGAGGGGCGCTGGGGGGCGAGGACACCGGCCGCGCAGAGCCCTGCCCGCCGGCGGGGACCGCTCGGAAATAGCCCGAGCGGTTGGGGGAAGGGGCGCCCGCCCCCTCGAGCTCGTCAGCGGCGCTCCGCCCGCCGCCTCCACTCCCCTCAGCCGGGCCGGGCCTGGCGCGAAGGAGCGCGGCCTATGAGGGGCGGGCGGTGCGCCGCGCCCGGCACCGGCTGCGGCCTAATTCGTTGACCGCGAAACGGCGCCTGGGCCGACAGCCCGGGAAATTGGCAGGACACGGGTCAGTACGGAGCAACTAACGGCCCCGGGAGCCGCTGCAGTAGTGCTTGGCGCGTGGAATGAGAGCATGTAAGGAGTTAAAAGGGGAATCATCGTGTAGAAAAAGGTCCCCGATCTTAACCCGTGTGTCTACGCTGCCGTTCAGGTCATATAAATTTATAATAGAAACAGAAGCCTTCTCGCTCTGAGCAGTGACTACGGGGTTTGTAGGCGTGTGAAACGGGAAGGGAGGACGTGCGTCCTGTGGTAAGCTGCCAAGCAGCCCGCTGAAAGGAAGAATGTTAATCTCCTAACAAATTAATACCCAAAATTTGTTTCAAAATGCAACAAAAACAAATGAGAGGTTGACACATGAGTTATGAAATCCTGAAGTAAGTGCAGTATTGAGTGGTGAATCAACACCACGTTATCTGGCCTCTTCAATTTGCTTTAGATATTAATTGATTAACTAATTGATTTCATCAAAATGCACTTGTAGTGCTAGAAAAGTAACAAATTCAGCATCTTGTAAATGAAAAATCCCTATGATGTGCAGAAGTCACCTTCATGCAGAGAAGGAATGATGCACCTTTAAAGCAGGAGATCATATTTCCTGGAGTTATGTGAATTTGCACAAGGGTAAGCACTGCCCTGAGTTCAACACGGGGCTCAGGTCCTCCTCTGTGTCACTTAAATGTGCATATGTGTTCCTGCAGTCTGCAGCCCAGGCCACCTGCATTTGCTAGCAGAGAGGTACAGAAGCTGTTCTGGTTACTAAATTAAGCAATTGACAAATCGTTACAAATCCAGTCACAAATTATACACGCATGTTTTCTAAAACACGGCAGCTCCATAATAAATAAAATGGGGACTATTTTACTAGTCTGAAGGAGTTCCATTTCGTAAGCAACCAAAATTTGAGGTGTAACAGCAGATGAAGGAACAAAACCAAACCTGTGATAGGTGGCTGCAAAACAACCCATTGCCGGATTAATGCTGGCTGTGATTTCAAATAGAATGATAACAACTTGAGGCCATGCCACAGAAAGCTGGAGGGATAAATGAACATGGAGAGTGTGGCATTGCCATTGCCTCAAAGCAAGTTATTTTCACTGGTGGTAGAGAAGGTCCAGAAAGATGACCTGAAGCTGTTTGTATGCCATATAGATAACATATATGTCACAACGTTAGATTCGTGTTTCAGAATTTAAAACTTTATTTTTTTTGCAAAGCGTAAGAAAATACAGAATACAAATACAGTAGCATAAATTATTCATAACGTTATTTCATGACGTATAATGCTACTGCATAGGACTGCAACAAGTTAGGAGGAAATTCTTTGCTCAAATGGCAGTGAGGCCCTGGCACAGGCTGCCCAGAGGAGCTGTGATCTGTGCGTTCAGTACAGTGAAACCGAACACCAGAGCTCTGCTCTTCTTGAACTTCGGACCTGACCGTGTTTTCTATTAGAGATGTTGTTTTCCCCCCTCGAAGTATGCTATATAAAAATTGTATCGATACGACCTTGGAACTCGACAAATGTCCTTTTACCGGCGCTAGGCCAGCCGTTGGCCGCGGGGCCGCCCGGTGCCTCCTGCAACGCCGCTCCGCGTGCCGCCCTTCAGAGCGCTGCCGCCGCTTCTCCGCCCACCGCTGGGCCCTCTCGGCACCGCCCCCCGCGGCATCCGGCGGCGGCAGCGGTACGTGCGGGCGGGTGGCTTTGGGACGGGCTCCGCGCTCGTGAGAACTGGGAACGGCCTTCCCTCGGGTCCGGGGTAGGGCGAGGCGCCGCGGGGCCCAGGCCGACGCTGGGAGCCGGGCTCGAGGCTTCCCGCTGCCCCCCATCCCTCCCCGCCTTGCACGCGGCCGGGGGAGCGCTGGGCTGCGGCTGCGCGGGGCTGCGCTCCGTTCTGCCGTACCGCAGCGTGTGTCCCTGTCCTCGGTGAGCGCTGGGTGTGCACGTTCCCTCCTTAGCGGAGGGTTTCTGGGCTTTCTGTAGCTTATAATGCAGTTTTGAAAACGCTTATCGCGTTTCCACTGATAGTACATGACTTTAAATACCTTCTTGTGCTTTTAGTTTATGTTTTGCGTGGTAGATAGAGGATAAAATTAGCTTTTTAGGGAGGTATGCTTCCTGATTTGTATCTGCGTGTTTCAAAACATCAAGCGTTTCTTCTTGGTTTTCTTTTTATTTGATGAATAAGATGCCGCTTAAAATGGTGACAAATCCCTTGGATCTGCCGAATACCGCTCAGACAGAGCAGTGCTCAGAGCTGGCCTGCAGGTTGTTCTGAACCGCTGTTCCTGCTCCCAGCTGCCAGCACAAGGGAAGAAGACAATTCAGTTAGTTCTGACAGCTCTATTGTGGCTTCTGTTTAAAAGCCATTGGAACAACCACTGTTGATTGCTGCTTTTGGCTATTATAACTGGGTGTGTTTGATTCCATGCACATGCATCTACACAGCATTTGTCAATAACTTGAGAAATGTGGAGGATTGACAAACAGTTTTTGAGAAGTGATCAGCTTAGGTATTGGTATTTCATTGAAGATTGCTGGGTTGTGATTTAAGAGTGGCTTGATCTTTTGGTCTATTTCAGTTTGTTTAATCCACTTTATAAAATCTTGTAAGAGGTCCTCCCATTTCTAACAGCACGTATTGGTGTCCTTAGATGGAAAGGCCAGACTTCTTATTCCACGCAACTTCTGTAAGTAGCATCACACAACTTATTCTAGTGGTAAACTGGAGTAGATTCTTTGTAAGCACAAGGAATGGAGCAGGCAGAAGCAATAAAAGCAGCCTGTAAAGGGGGACTATAAAGCAAATTCGTTGTAGAAGTGCTTACTGTGTAATAGCTGGAAAATGTTTACCTTTTTGCATGCTTTCATTTTGGATCGGGAAGGAAACCTTTCATGTTATAAGGCATCATAAGTTAAAACTGTACAGAGCTCAGGAGCTTCCTGAGCTCAGCCTCCCTATGAGAGCAAGTCTTGATTACTTGTGCTCTCCTTGCACATGGAAAAAGTTCATCTTTGTCTTCTCATTATTAGCCAGGCAGTACATGCATTTTTGAGGTAGCATTTTAAATATGGAAATATCTTCTAAGTTTATTTAGAATGTCATTACATTTGGTAGTAGCACTTAACACTTCGTGTTCACTCTCAGAATTCAGAGCATTTTTTTTTAAGCTTACATTAACTAATATGTTAAAATGCAGGTACATTGATTTTTAGGTAGGATTTATGACTATATCTAACAGCTTTAATTCTGTCTCATTACAGGTACCTCAGAACTGAATTACAGATATAGTGACTGTACAAGATGAAAGAGAAGAGAATAAGTGCCCATTTTTCAGATGCCCAAATTTGTTTTTTGTGGAACAGTGTTTTACTGAGGAAAACGAAAGAATCTTTCTAGACACCTTAAAGCTAGCTGATGTACTTAGAAAAATGCTTTGTTTGAGGCAGGTTTGTTTCTCTGCACTGAAACATTACCAAGTCCGAACTCTGAGCAGTGATCTGCTTCTGAGCCAGATAAATAACTGTACCCATGAAGATGAAGTGTTCAGCCTTGTTGGTAGGAACAAGGCCAGGCTTTCTGAAAAGCATGTGGGAATTGCGTTGAATGTGCTGTGGCAGTTGCAGAAGAAGAAGCCACTTCTCTTCAGGACTACTGACTATGTAAGAAATCACTCCCAGTTTCAAACTCTTTGCTTTTTAGCAGAAAACAAAGTAGAACACATGGATAATGAGGCAGTAGTGGATACTCTGTATAGTATACTGAGGTAAGCAGTATTACGTTGATTTCCACATCTATACATTGTGCATCTGGTAATAAAAAGAGGGTGTTTTTGGAGTAAAAACTCCAGCTGCAAGGAAATCTAACTTCCTATGCCATATCCAAGCAGAGTTGATATGTTTTGCACTCCTGATAAATGAAATTGTGATTTCGAATTCATAAACGTTTATTGTGTGTTTCTGGGTACATTTGTTTGATTGGAGGGAACAATGGAGATGTAAAGCATGACAAATAATGGGAAGACATTTGTCTCTTAGATTAATTCCTTTTAACTTCTAAAGCAAACTTTCCAACTGCTGTGGCTTTGATTTTTCTGAAGGCTCAATGTGGAAAGCCATGATTCACTGGCAGGAGTGCTCATTACAGAAGCATGGAAAAGATTAGAAAGGCAAGTACTATATTGGTATGCTTTGTGAAAAGTGTAAGTTGCAGGCATCGTTTGCTTCACACGAGGCTACCATGTGGAGTTTTGTACACACAATATGTTTTCATATAAAATACCTGGTCATTTTGTCTGAGTTCAGGATATCATTATACCACAGGAAATGTGTAAATATTCCCTTGTTTTGTAATTCGAATGTAATTTCTAATTCAACAACTGTATAAACTGTATTTTTGCCTTCAGTTATTCACTAGAAATGAATGGTAAATATTCTCTCTTTGTTTGATGTCTTAACAGCCTTAGTTTACCAGCTTTGTCTAAATTTGCACTGTGTTTACACAAGCAGCACAGACATTTTAGTCCCCTAATTGGCAAAATAGCACATCTTGTGGATGTGAAACTGGACTCTATACAGGATATAAGGTAAGTGTCAGAGTGAAACCAGGGTTTTATGGAAAAGATGTGATTTGTGTATTGGTTTTCATAAAAAAGTTCGCTCAGGTTAAAACAATTTCCCAGTTACTTTTTGAAGAACTTATCTGTAGCCAATCTAAGTTCTTAATTAAAACTAATGTTCCTCCTAAAGTGGAAAAAAAGATATTTCTTTGATCTGATTCTAAATTTCTTCTGAACTTTTCTGAGAACATACAGGTTGATTCAACAGATATCTGTTTACCTTGAGATTAGTAGTTTCTCTGTTATGACATGATTAACAGTGATAAGGAATCTTAGAACAGTTCTATTTTTATTTATCTTCAGAGCATTTTTTTGTCATATTGAATTTATCAGTTCTTTTGCTAAGGTGTTTGTTACATTATCCTAATACTAAAATTCAGTAGAATCATAGAATCACCAAGGTTGGAAAAGACCTCCAAGACCACCCATTCCAACCATCCACCTATCACCAGTATTTCCCCCAAACTATGTCCCTTAGTACAAAAGTAGAACTTGTCCCTAGTCAAAAAAGTCCAAGCTCATTTTTCTTGCTTCTTCTCCCTGGGCTGTTATAGCAAATAAATGCTGCTCTTTTTTCCATTGCCTTTTACAGCACCATTGGTCTCCATTTATTTTCAGGCATGCAGAGCCTGCTTATGAAATTAATTGAATGAGACTGCATTTCTTTACACAGTTGACTCTCCTTTATCTTAAGTTATTCCATTTGGAAGGGATTTTTTTCTTTAGGAATGATGGTGACTGTTCTCCCTGTTCTGTATCTTGGGAATTGTTTGGGTTTTTTTATTTTTTCTCTGAAGATTAAAGATCTTTTTGCAAAATTGGTCAGGTCAGGAGTTTGCCTTAGGCAAGCACTTTTATCACAAACAACTTTGTAAGTGGTGAAAAATCCCACTCATTTCAGTAATTCTCTGAAAACAGAATTTTAAAGTTATTTGGACAAATGTTTTTTGCTGAGCTGTTTTTTACATTAGATTCAGAACTCCTTGTGACATAGGAGTCAGCAACATCCTAACTAATGTTCCTTTATTTGGCTAATTTATTTGAGAAGTCTATAATGTGTTATTTAATTGTGTTCATTTGTAAGCTTAAAATCTTTTGAATTTTTTAGGATCTTGTCAGTTTTGATGATCAGTGTATCTGGTGTCATCTCACAAAGTTTTCAAGATCGATTACTACGGAAGGCAGAACAACTGCTGGGAGAAGAAGTCCACTTCAACTATGCCAAAAGAATAGTACAGTTTCTTCAACTTATTAAACTGACATATCCTCCATTGCTAGAAAAATGTAACAAGATATTCTTAAAAAGCACCTCTCATCTTGATTTAGACAATGTTAGTCTTATTTTTGGACTATATGAGCAGTTGGGTTTTGACAATGCTGAGTTCCGCTTGATTGCTAAACAGCTGCTGTCTGAATCAATAGATGATTATGACGAACCTGAAGCCTTTGCAAAATTATTTTTTGTTCTTGGGCCTATGGCTGGATCCAAGGTAAAAGAAAGGTAAGAATTTTAAGAAGTATTATTTTTACATAGTCTTTCTCAGAAATGGAAATTGTGTAGGTATTTTGAGGAATTTCTGAGCCTATCTGTGACACCTGAACGTTAGGTTTTCTACTTGTACCTTACAGCAATGAATTGTTTCATTGGAGAAACAGTGTCATAGCATTTTGTCTTGAAACAGTTGCATAGAAAGTTGTATCTAATAACAAAGGGGCGCAGGAATATTGTTACACAAGACCATCTTGTACCTATGTCTCTTGAGCTCTATTTATCCTTTCACATTGGATAGTGGTAACAAACTTGTTGCTTTTTCCCGGAGAGATACATGCAATAGTATCTATTACATTTTCCTTTTAAGGTTTCAGTAGCTGAAACAATTGGAGTCTTGTCCTGTCCCAGTTTGCTGTACGAAATCACAAAACTGTAGGGGTTGGAAGGGACCTCAAGAGTTCATTGAGTGCAATCCCCAGATCACTGAGTCCAGCCTCTAAACACACCATATCCAATATGAAAGGGTGTCAGCAGGGAATCCTCCAGCATTAATTTAGCAATTAGTGCACTGCTGCGTTGCTGATCTTGCTCTGCCTGCATTTTTTGTGCCACAAAATCCTTTTTGGAGGTGGTATTGTTCATGGTTCTCTTTCAGTTTTAGGCAGAATTTATTGTATTAATTATGATTAGCAATGTTTTCAGGCTTTACTTGAATGGTATTTCTTTCTATTCAAATTTCTGGATATTCTTTACCATAGCCTATGCAATAATTTATTTTCTTTACAAGAAGTTTAGCCGGTTAAACTGGTCAACACCTTTTCGTAATTTCTTCTTTCCTTTTTTGTGGAAATTGAAGTGAGACAGGATGATTTATTAGCCTTATTTGCCCCAGAATCAATTCAACTCATTTTTCTGTCTGTAGCTTGCTGGTTGGTGGTGAGTTTTTATCTTTTTATTACTTTCAGAAGTGTTGGACTCAATGTCCTGATTTTATGCATTTGCGTCTTTGTCTATTCCATACTGTTCAGAAGAAGGGTTCATGAAATAGAACTGTCTAGTTGGGGAGAATCTGTTTTCCTGTATTTCCTGATGTAGTTGTTGGTTCTATCCATCTCAGACAAAGAATATTGTCGCAATCTTTGCTGTGACTTTTCAGTAGTTTCTCATTGGAAAACAAATTCTTTCTTCTCTTTAGGTTGCTAGCAACTGCAGCACACATCGCAGAAGGATTTAGCAGTCATCAAGTGTTAGTGATACTGAAGACAATGCAAAAAATGAAATGTAGACATTCTCACCTGCTTGAAAAGTAATTTTTTACAAAAACCTACAAAGTAATTGTATTCTATAGCTTATAAATTACTTTCATGTATTATGAAAAAATATACAGTATCATTTGAGAGTGGAGAGTGTGTCACATACAAACACATGCATGCTGTACATAATTAGCTGTTACAGACTTTAAAATATTACAGCTTGACCCTGAAGTGATTGAATAATTCAGGAATTTCACAGAAGAGCATTTTAATCCTAGCTAGTTAATGTAATATAATTTTTAGCTTATTTACTATTACATGTGATATGTTTTGTATAAACTTAGTATGTGACAATTACTGTAAACTGCTGAGGCAATGAGAATATAGTAAACTGCAGAGAATATATCCTGTCTGGTGGTCCTGTTACTGATGTGAGTTGTTTCTTCAGAAGTTATTGTGCCCTAACTTGACCTATGAAGTCTTGCATCTTTAAGAACTTGGGCCATGTTCTATGCAATTGTAAACTGAATGACAAAACTGAGGTGGAGAAGAGTGCAGGTGTATATAATGCTCCATGTGCAACATGGGGCACCCTTTCTTCATTTGGGTGTTGTGTTCTGCAGTATCTTCTGCATTAGCATAATATCATGTCATCTTTTTCTGTTTGTATTCAGAATGGTTTCTGTTCTGCACAGACACTTGGATAGCTATCATGTATTGCAGTTGGTAAGGTTAACACAGTGCTTGGTGTTGTTGCATTGCCACGATCAAGAGTTGTTTGCCAAACTGAAAATGTTGTTATGTGGGTAAGTGTGTGTTCTTGAAAATTCAATCTTATTCAATTGAAGTATTACATAGTAATCTAGTTAATATTTTAAATAGCAAGCTAAAATGTTTGTTTTCATGAAATATGAAGATCAGGCTTTTACAATGATTTAATTTGATTAAGCACATAAATCAAAGGATAGGAAATGGGTTTTGTCTTGGCTGCAGATCTAGGAGTATCTACTAATAAAAGTGATGCCTTTTAGAATGTTTTTTTTTCCTCATCCACTGGCCACTGCAACGTAGAGACATTGAATAAGAAATTCTGGCTGATATTTTATAGGAAGGATAGGTATTAATCTATTATTTTATACTTAAGGAAGCAATAAATGAAAAGTAAGATCTGAACAAGTGCAAGTATAAAGCAGAAATACTCTCCTGCAGATCAAAGAACTTTCTAGTTAGTTCTCATCGTTATGAAGAGATCTGCGATCATTGCTTTCATTTTTTGTGGATGATATCTTTGTGTTCCTTGGGCACCTCATAACCTGGTGCTCCCCAGGACACCAGCAAAGAATAAGTTGGTGTGTCTATCACAGAAATTATCCTTGCCCTAGAAACCCACAAACTCAGAACTTCCTTGTTATGTGCTTCTGTGCTCTCGGTAACACTTCAAGCCTCACTGGCTAAGATGCTCACTGTCATCTTCTCCTTTTCAGTTTGAATAAGTCAGAATTAAGAAGTTCATCTTGAAATGGGGGAAAAAAAAAAAAAAAAAACAACAACAACAAAAAACAGTTACTATCTGTGTGAATTCTGTGTCACTGATTTTGTGCTTCTTCTATTCTTGGAAAAATATGCTACTCTTGACTTTTTGAGAAGAACTTTAATGCAGCCCTGCCTGTGGCAGGGGCATTGGAACTTGATGATCCTTGAGGTCCCATCCAGCCCGGGCTATTCTATGATTCTATGAATTTGTTTGCTTTCCTAAAAAATAAAAAAAGCAAATGTTCGCATTCTGTCAATATTGATGAGCTGATTTTCTTTCTGTCTCTTTTCAGTTTTTTAAAATCTAGTATCATACCTGCTGATACAGCTGCAATAATTCGTGCACTGACCATGCTTCCATCCCCTCAAGTTGAGGAAATCATTATAAACAAAGCAACAGCAGTTCTACCTCAATGCAGGCTCCAGGACCTCAGTTGCATTGCTACAGCTCTTGTCAGATGGAATCATTATGACAAGTTGCACTGGCAAAAAACTTCTGAACTACATGCAAAGCTTCTGCAAAAACTAAATGACTGTGGATTTCAGAGGCTTCAGAAAACCAGGGACTTAAATCCCCTGTTGGAAGAATTCAGGCATGTGAATGGAGAGTGGTTGCAGGAAGTCATCAGTGAGGAGGCTGTGGCTGCATGTCAACGCTTGATAGATCAAGTAACATGGGCAAATGTATTGCAGTTGTCTGTTTTTCTCATAAAAACAAACCATTGCTGTCCTTCGTTATTTGACAGAATAGCATCTGTGACTGTTCAAAATATAAACAAGGTATTAGAGTTTTTCTTTTCATCTACTGTGTAAGTTCTTTAGTTAGAAAAGGACAAGATTGCAGCAAATAGAGTAGAATTCAAGCCCTGGAAATCCTCTGACTTTTACAGTTCTACCTGGTTGGTTGTGTGTTTGTTTCTCTTGAATTTTGGTTAAACATGTAGCTGTTTTGTTTTGTTTTGTTTTGTTTTAATAGAGTTTATACAATTTACCCTTCCAGCTCTCTTGCAGCAGTTTTATATACAGCAGTTTTTTATTGATAGAATGAAATTACAATCACATGGATTTGGGCTTGGCTACTGCTTTGGAAGTAGAAATTTAAATTACTGAAGTTGTCTCAACCTTTTCCATGCTGCACACAGTTTATAATGGCTGTCATGTTGGACCAGAAGTCATTCTAGCTCAGAATCCAGGCTTTGACAAGCATGAGAACATGTGGTTTTGTAGCAAGGACGAATGAAGGTTTTGAGATCATCTCCCTGGAACAGCCTTCCACAGATGCTGAGATTTTCTAGGCTAAAGATGGCCTGCAGATAATTTTCTTTAATAGCTGTTTTAGGATCTGTCCTATACTTTTTTCTGGACTTGGAATCCGCTTGTTTTTCAAGCCTTTACAAAACAATGCACTGTCAATTTATATAAAGAACTGTGTTCAGCATATCCATGGTTACGTGCTAAAAATGATTTGGTGTGGCTTTGCACGGAAAGGTACATTTCTTATACTTTTTCTCATTCTACATCCTTCTTGATTTGGAGGACTTGAATAGCACAGTGCTAGGAGAACTTAGCACTTCTCCTGAGCACTGCATTAATGTTTTTCAGAGAAAAATCCGTGCTGCTTCTAAGAGTTTTCTTCACTGTAACTCTTTCAGCACTTGTCTTTCTCTTTGTCCACTGAAAGCTTTTTTACTTCCACATGTTACTCTGCACTTCTCGATAGATTTCCTTTTTTTACATTTCTGTTCAATCAGTGTTAGTTCAACCTTAATCCTTTGTGTTCAGCTTTACATTTGTCCATCTTAAATATTCCTTTACCACTTTACAGTATACTCACATCACATGGTATATAAATTTTTTTAATCACCCTATCTTCTGTGGCTCTCCTCAATAACCTGTGTTTTTGGTCAAAATTATTGTTTTCTTGATATGTTCTCCTCCTTCCCCTCCTTAATTTGGAATTGATATAGAAGGCATTCCATTTTATTTTGTGACAGTGTCATTAAAAAGAAATGAAAACATTGGGTGGGAAATTTACAAAAAATCTTCTTAAAGTCTAAGCACATGGTAACACTTGGATCATCTCCATCTAATAGATTTTGATTTTTAGCCATTGTTGCAATTTTAATGACTTATGTATTTTATTATTTTTATGTTTTTCTTAAGGAAGATTTGAGGACCAGAAGGGAGAAAAAAAACAACAACAACAACAAAAAAACCCCCCCCACACACAAAAACCCACTTCATCATTAAGTCTCCATATTCTGAATAATTTATAAAATCCTTTTACTACATAACAGTTTTAGAATACTTTTCAACAGCTCAACGTAGGATATTTTTTTTCCCAGATCCACCCATTGGAAATGTATTTCATTCTCTATCTTTTCTCTGTTCTGAACTATGATCCTCCTGCCAGTGGAGAGTTCTTTGAGAGTTGTATCCAACATCTGACTTCTAACTTGAGTAAGTATATTAGAAGAACGTAGGCTGACTGACACTGAAACATTTTATTTGTACTGGGAGTAAGATACATTTTTAAGCCAAGTAAAAAAATGTGTCTGTGTGCTCTATGAAATTGACAGTATGTTTCTGTTGGGTTTTTCTTTTTTTTTTTTTTTTGATTGTTTGTTTGTTTCATTTCACTCTTTAAAAATTACTGTTGGTACAGGACCAGTGAAGTATCTTGAGCATAGCATAAAGCAACTGAAAAGTCTGATTAGTGCACTGTGCTGTCACTGAAAATAGTTACTTTGGCATTCCCCAAGATGTCATTATTTGGGAACAGGACATGTCTTAGAGTTCACCAAAAATGCCTAAGTTCTAGGGGGAAATGTGTAGATGCACATTTTTTAAATTTTTGACTGATGATAAAGCCTAATAGAAATGTGCAAACTTGCTAGATACTGAGATACTGTGCAGTTAACTTTTTTTTGTTTTTAATGTTAAGATGGAGTCGAGAAGCAGAAAAGCATTACAAGTAGTTTCAATGTCCTGATGTGTTAATGTGGATTTTTGTTTGGTTTATAAAGGTTGTTTTGAAACTCACCACTTGGTGCTGCTGGGTTACATTTTGGCAGTGGCTGGGTATTTTCCTGCAGCTCTCATAAAGACAGTATTTGATGTTTCTTTCCTAAGCAGATTGGATACTCAACTTGAAGGTAAGTATCTAGCTCTGATGAATTGGATTATGTAACATTCAGTATCACATGAAATTGTGGTCATGTATGTAACTTGAGAAGAAGTAGATTTGCTTTTTAAATTGCTTGGTCTTCTGAAAACACTGCCCTGTATGATCTAGTCAGTATTTGAATGCTAGAAGGGAAGGAATAAACAAAATCTGTGTTTTAAAACTACTAGCATATATTATAGATGATGTTACCAGACGAGACAAGTTCACTTTAAAAAAGATATAGTCAATTTACTGCACTTGGTATACTTAATTTTAATGGAAATAAAGTTACCTGAATACAGTATTACAAGAAATTGTTGCAGTTCAAAGCTCGAGAAATAACGTGGAGTTCTGGTCTGCAAAAAATGTGTCCCACCGGACTCTTCTTTCTAAATAAGAGACTGAATGTTCGACTGTTTCTTGTCCTTGTTTGCTATTGATGTGCTGTTGCCATTTTGCCATAGGAAGATAAAAGATGAAAATTTAAATTAAGTTTGATTTCTTCTGTCATGCTATTGCTCTTAATATTGAGCAAAACCTATTTTTATTTTTTTCTGTGAGGGATTTTGAGAAGCCTTCTAAAATTGTGTAGTGTATATTTTATAAATACCATAGTATAAAGGTACCTTATTTTTAGTAAATGATTCAGAAGTGACCATCTAATTGAATATAATGGGTTTTCACTTTCCAGTACTCACCTTCTTTTAATTTGTTTCATTTAGTCCTGTCTGATACCTTAAAACAGAGGGTCCGCTCACGACTTATGAAACTGAACAGAGCAGTCTGTCTGGAATGTCCAGAATTTCACATCCCTTGGTTTCATGAGCACTATTTCCAGCGTGTATTGTGTAAAGGTAAGTCATTGAGGAGAGCTGCCCTTGTTACTGTAATAGCCTGTTTTCTACAGCCTGCTAGGCACTTGTTCTGAAACTGTTGTGCTGACTTCAGCACACAATAGAAGCTCAGAAAGGCATGCCCCATTATACACTGAAGTGATTTTCTTCAGAAGTGAGAACAGTTAGTAGATGCAAAACAGCAAGGTAGTTTTTCCTGGGAGAACTGATGTATTGGAGAAGAGAGATTTATATGTAAGAAATATGATTTAAACAAAATAGAGATGGTGTATATGACACAGAGGATGCCTTAAGAACTGGAATCATCACGATTGTCTTCTTGAGGAGAAACTGTGTTTTCAGAATGGAACAATTTGATGACTTAGCAGTTCAGCTTCCTAAGGGCTGTGATCTTCTTTGAAAGAGTCTAGGTCCATCAAAGGTATGAGATGGAGTGGTGTTCAGACTCATAGATGTAGCAGCTGAGATCTTTCAGAACAACAATGATCTCAGGAAGACTAGCTGATGTAAACACGTCTCCCCCATTAATGCATATGGTATTAATTCTGACAGACTGATCTGCTTTCCTGTGTTAAGAAATTTGCAGTAAGTGGAGAAGTAACAGTTGACTATGTCCATAATAAATACAGAATAATTAAATACTTATTCAACAGTAATCGTGATTAAAAACAAATAAAATCCAACTGCTGAAACCTGCAACCAAAGTGCTTGTTGTATGTGAGAGGGAAAATTTGGAAGGAAATTCTGGATTTGCAGTTTGTGCTTAGTAGGCACCTGTCACTTTCTACCCAAAAGATGATGATATGACTTCTGAGTCATGATGGAATAACACCAAGGATCACTGAGAAAGCTTTAATTCAGTAGGCTGGCTATCAAAAGTGCAATGTCACAAGGCACTGATTCAAAACTTCAGCTGCTGTTGAGTGTTATGACTTATTCTTTT
>VXAB01007552.1:157968-205943 GCA_013399175.1 Odontophorus gujanensis | reverse complement strand
TTTTTTTTTTTTTTCTGTCTCTGTAGGCATTAGCCGAATAAATCCACTGCGACAGCATGTTCACAGATTGCTGGCAGAGATTTTAGGAGGGAGCCATTATGCAAGAGTATCTGTTCTCACACCATACTACTATGAAATAGGTGAGAAGGTTCTACCTTCAAGGATTGTTTTGGAGACTGCTGATAGCACTGTTATCACCAAGGCTGGGAAGCCCCTGGGGCTGTGTATTCCAAGGCCACAGGATACCACAAAGAGGAAATAACTGTTCTGGAAGTTTGTATAAAGTACACTTTCTAACAGTTTTGCATAATTCAGATTCAAATGTTAGATACTTTTAATGACGGTTGTCACACTATACTGAACAAATTATTGTTCCTTTTTCTGACCCATTTTTTTCTGTTGTGTTTTCTCAACAGATTTTGAATGCATTCTGGACAAAAATAAAAAGCCTCTTTCTTACATGTCTCAGAATGTACTCCTGGATGATTTGAGGGGAACACACTTGAGACAGGACATCAACGATGAAGAGAGAAAGGCACTGCCACAGGGGGCTCACAGGTTAGTATGTGAAATTCTTACACATTAGCTCTTCCAGCTTTATATCAAATTTGGTCTAAATTTTTGATGCTTATTTTCTAAATAGTTGACAGAATATATTTTTCTGTTCCTTTTTCCAAAGACTTCCTTAGTAAACCTTCCTGGGTGTAGTGGTTTGACCCTAGCCAGCAGCTAGGGTCCACTTGCTCACTACTCCCAGTGGGATGGAGAACAGCATCTGGGGGGAAGAGGAAAAAAAAACCCTCTTAGGTCAAGATAAAAACAGCTTGATAAGTGAAGAAGGTTTGTTTTTTAAATAAAAGAAAAATCAGTGATGCAGATACAGCCACTTATCACCAGCAGACCAAGTGCAGCCAGTTGCCAAGCAATGACTAATATGGAAAAAATGCCCTGTTTACTGTGGAGCATGATTTTACATGGTATGGAATATTGCTTTGGCCAGCTGAGGTCAGCTGTCTCAGCTGGTTCCTTCCTAACCTCTTGCCAAACCCAGTCTATCCTCTACGGGGGCAGAGTGAGACACAGATCTTAATTGCTGCACAAGCAGCATGTAGCAACAGACAAAACATGGGTATGTTATCAACTCTATTTTGGTCACCTGCCTAAAACATGGCACCATGTAAGATGTTATGAAGAAAATCATCTCCACCTCAGCCAAACTAGTACAATAGAGCAGATGAGGATTCTTGGAATATGTATGTTATGACACTGTCATGATACTGTTTTCCTCCAACTGCTTCGAATGTAAACCTTGAAAATGCTGGTTGCTGGTTTTGTTGTTTGAACAGAACAGGTGAGAGAAGGAAATGCTAAAGTTCAAGTATCTTCAGATATGTAAGAAAAATGTTTTGTCTACTTTCAGGGAGTTGTTTAGTTTTTGTCTTCTAGGAGTAGTTAGATATATCTAGCAATTTATCCTGCAATTGTCAGTGCTGAACAGTTTACTTAATGCTCAGTTTACTTAATCTGAAAGAAAATGCACAATCCTTTTTGTTTGCAGAATTGCTTTGGAATTTCTTGATTCAAAAGCTTTTAGTAAAGATTCACGTCACCTGAAAGGAGAACCTGCATTGAAAAAACGACACCTGGAAATACTGGGGTACCGGGTCATTCAGGTGAGCAATCAACAATATTTTGTCTTCTGTTGAATTGTGCTGGTAGTGCAGACTGATGGATTTTCCTTCCAACAGATTTAAAAACAGCTTTCCTCCAATAGTTAGAAGCATCTACCGAGTGAGAGCAATTTTTGAATTTAGAGGAGAAATTTCTAGCTGTTTATAGACTTAATAGAACTTAACACATCTCTGGCAGCAGCTGCAGCAAGGCTGAAGTCAGAAAGTCTTAGTGTTACCTTACTACAGGCAAACTAGCAATCTGAACATAGCCTGAGTAAAGCCTGAGAAAACATGAAACAAGAGTTTCAGTTCAATTCACCAAAGATTTTCATATGAGAAAAAATTGAACACATACACAGAGCCAGTGGTGGCAGCTCTAAGAGGGCGGCGGAGGCTGGCTTGCTGTTGGAGTGATAGAAACATGGCTGCAGAACTAATGACCAGAGTTAATTCCCACTCAGGAGCATAGATGTATTAGGAAGCTCATAATACAGATTCTCCTGTATAGCTATTTCCTGTGTCACCTACTCTGACTTTAACTAGAAGCTTTCTATAGGCTTAAGTTTGGGGTGGGTGGGTTTTGTTTGTTTTTCCCTGACCAAAATCAACATCCTTTCTTGTATTGCCCTGAGATTAAATGCTGGGCTACTGATACACCATTTCAGTTTGATTCAACATTCCAAACCAGTGACCCTGGGTTTTTCTCTCTTAATGGGTTTCAAAATACCTCAGGTGAAAGATGGGGTAATGGAGTTGTCATAGCCTGTATTGTATGGATATCTGCTTTACACCTCTGCAGCTACTACTTTGTGGAAGCAAACTGACTACATTTACATAAGGAAATAAATTTATCTTTTCAACATTAAAATATACCTAAGTTTTAGAAGGGCACGAGTGATAAAACATTTTAAAATGGAGAACAATAGATCCTTTCTCTACCTTAAGACTGTATGTGACTTGTATCAGGCAACATTAGCACTAAGTCTGTGTGACTTTGTTCTACAGATTCCTCACTTTGAATGGAATTCTATGGCTCTGTCCACAAAACCTGAACAGCTAGAATATCTGAGAAAACGTCTATATGAAACACAGTGATACCAAACATATTATTACATTTTTTTAATACACTTTGTATAACATTAAACTTCTTGTAACCCTGGAATACTTTCCAAAATCTGTTTGTGAGTCAGCTGGACTAAGGCTTGCCATAGGGTACTGGGTGTCATGAGACTGGATCCTACATTTAGGGGTTGTAAAAGACTGGTCACAATATGCTACAGATATGTGGTTGGGATACATAAGAGCCCATGTTACTGGAAGCTATTATGTAAGTATATTGGTCCATGACAATTTTGCTGTACAATTGCATTATTACTTACTGAATATATAGCACAGAGATTTGACCAGATATTAAACTGTCCAAAGAAAGAGCTGGAAATAGAGACTGTGGAAGAGGAGGGAGCAAACGGAGTGGAAACTAAATCTGTCCTCCAGTGTGTGACAAAATGAGCAATGGGGATCAAACACAGTCTCTGTACTGTGAAACTAACAAACTGAAATGTGGATTTACCAAGAATAGGTCTGCTATTACAGCCATTCTGTTTTCATCGTCTAAAACAGAGATATTGTGGGTGACAGTGTCAGGGAGGGTGCTGTGCAGTGAGGAGCCACCAGCTGATTGCTTTTTCTGCCCTGTGATATGGCATGTGCAAAAGAAGTAAAGGCTTGAATTCTCTGAAATGCCTTCACATACCTGAAAGGTAAAGTAGCTTGAGAGGTCTGGCAGTCACCCAGACCCATTAACACCTGCAGTCCAGTTCAGTGCAACTTGGAAGGGATAAGGAGGAAGTACTTCTTATGTCAGACACAGGTACCCATTAGTGACCAGATAATTTTTGAAAATGTTTGTAATTAGCAGTTGGACAACTCCTTTTTAATAGTAATAAAAAAAATCTGTATAAGCTGCTTGTTCTGTAAATAAGGGAGCCTAAAAGAGTAAAACAAGGCAGAAAACTGAAACCAGGAATTGAGAGCAAGAAAAGTCCTCAGAGAGTCATAAATACTACCTTGGTTATTAGTGGTAAAAATGCCTTATTTGTGATGTTTCAAAACCATCTGCCAGTTACATTACCAGCTTCCTGTGATCACATGGAACCAGGGTTTTTTCAGGACGTGTAAGGTACTGGACTGTAGAAGGAAAAAGTGGAATAGCCAGGAGAATGTTAATTGTAAGGTAATAAACAGTAGGGTGGTTATATTATGGCAAATCAGCCCATTTTCAGAAGCAGCCATGTGTGGCTATAGTTCCTACTACCTCACAATGACTGCAAGTTATGCCCCTCTTTCACATACACAACTTGTGTACGTTTTCTTGCATTTTTAGAGAAGCAATAGGCATTCTTTTTACCACGTGCTTTGAAGCCTGGCAGAGGTAAGCATTTACATTTCTGAATTGACCATTATGCACCTGGCTTCGTTTTTTGTTCTAAAAAACCTCAGTAATAGGAGAAGAGTATATTTTTGATTCAATCCAAATGAATGCACTGATGAAAAGACAGGAAAAATGGATAGAACTGACCAAAGTTGCAGTGTTCTCCTGAGGCAATCCTGTACGGGATGACCGAAAGCAGTAGTAGAGGGTTGTCTGCTTATGGTGCTGGTGCTTCTGATCAAACTGACAAGGGCTAAAAGGGGCAGCTGTAGAAGAGTGCTTTGGGAAAAGGCCATTGAAGGTACAAGTATATGGAAGGACTACATGCACATTATTTTTTGTGTAAAATGGAGAAGATAATTATAGAAGTTAGGATATCAGAAGGTGGGTTTCAAGTCAGGGGGCTGCTGTATGACCCTGCTTCTGTACAGGTGGGCATCAAGTAGCAACTGGGGAGTGTAAAAAGCAGCAGAGGCTGTAGATGAACAGATTTTTCAGGGACGGTCATGGGCTTGAGAAGGACCCTGCAGTTCAAAGTATGGATGGATAAAGTTATGGGTACTCATAATGAGGAGAGGATTAAATCTGACTACGAGTGGCTTCAGAAAATGCATCTACACAAAATATACGACACCATCATGTGATATTTTAACAGTGTTAAAAACAGTTTAATTGTTGTTAGTTTAAAGTTTAAACATTAAAATGCATCAATTATCTCTTAGGGTAGGTGCTTACTGGTGATCAGTTGTTCTAGCATTTTTCATAAATGCTTATTAATGGCCTCAGATTTCTGAGAAAATTTTCATGAAATATTTGCTTTGGAAATAAATACAAAAGCATACAAAAAGGGAAATCCTTGTTATGAGAAACCAAAACATAACAGGTGAAACAGCAAAACTATTACCCTTGTAAAATTCTCAGTTTTTCCTCACAGCTGCCTACTCAGCTCTGGTTGGTGCTTCTTAGGCCACATAATATACTTCTGTCCTCAATATGCACTTCAATTCCAGGCTCCGTTGAAAATGTTTTCAAAATATGACTGAAGAATGCAGGAGTTGCATACACTGTTGAAGGGAGAAATCAGGCTGCACTAACAGCTGGTTAGAATAAAATCAGCACCTACTAGTTGTATTTAACACTCCATTCATTCTTGAGTACTGTTTACAGATTATCCACCACTGTCCTGGACTGAGAGTAAGATTTATTTTCCATGAAACAGAAATCTTCATTTATTCTAATCAAGATTAATTAGAATTCCTCAGGATTTTAAAGTTTAGCAAAAATTTACTTATTATTGATCAGCTATTAGATAGATAGATTAACTGTTTAACAGTTACACTGTTAACTAGTATGCTGCTACAAAAATCTGAACAATCTGGAGACGTTTTCATGCAATAAATTCAGAAGAGCCTATAAAAACTCCTGCATCACATCAAATTTTCCAGCATTCTGTTTACAGCTTCGATAACTTGAAGAGATTTAAACGTGTAGCCAAGCAGGAAGCTCCAGTTGCATATCGGATCTCTTTCAGTATGCCAGCCCATTCCTTCTTTTCATCATCATACCTGCATTTAAGAAAATAAGGTCAGAATGTAGCTTTGTCTACAAAAAGGAGGATAGTCCACCTGTTCCAAAGGCTTGTAGCAGCCTTGTGCTGAGCACTGCTACAGAAAGCTGCTTTTGTCCTCTTAAACTGAAGATAAAGATATTCTCATCCCTGTGAGTTCTCTCTTTTTCCTGAGCCCTAAATTTCATTGTGGCCTGTTTCAAATTTCACTTCTCCTATAAAAGTCTCCCTATCCTGCATATCCCTTCTAAATTTTTTCATATTTTTACATATGAAAGTGTTTTTTCTCGGCATCCTTCCTATGGTTCTGCCACTTAACACTCTTCAGTCTACCTCAGTAACTGAAGAGTCATAATAGAGACACAATGTTTTATCACTTCTACTGTGTCTTAGATAAATAAATCTAGCAGGCTTCTGACTTTTTTCAGAACAATTACTCATGTGAATATTAATTCACGTGTACAAACCTTTCTGTACGCGCAGACTTTATTGCATTAAAATGTTATCAAACAGAATGTTTTTATGGCACACTTTAAAAGCCCAAATCTGCCAACAGAGATGGCAACTTATGCTTTTACCATGTATTACAGAATCATAGAACTGTTAGAGTTGGAAGGGACCTTTTAAGGTCACTTAGCCCAGCTCCTCTGCAATGAACAGGAACACCTACAGCTAGGTCAGGTTGCTCAGAGCCCCATCCAGCCTGACCATGAATGTCTCCAAAGATGGGGCTTCCACCACCTTACTGGGCAATCTGTTCCAGTGCCTTACCACAATTATTGTAAAAAAAACTTATGTCCAAACTAAATCTCTCATCTTTTAGTTTGAAACCATTTCCCCTTGTCCTATCACAACAGACCCTGCTAAAGAATCTGTCCTATTCTTTTTTACAGCCCTCCCTTTAGATACTGAAAGGCCTCTCTAAGGTTTCCCTGGAGTCTTCTCTTTTCCAGGCTGAACAGCCCCAGTTCTCTCAGCCTGTCCTCCTAGGGGAAGTGTTCCATCCCTTGGATCATTCTTGTGGCCCTCCTCTGGATGTACTGCAACAAGTCTATGTCTCTCCGATATGGAAGACTCCACATCTGGCCACAGCACTCCAGGCGAGGTCTCACCAGCGCAGAGGGGCAGGATCACCTCCCCTGCCCTGCTGGCCATGCCTCTTTTAATGCAGTCCAGGATGTGGTTGGCTTTGTGGGGTGTGAGGGTGCATTGCTGGCTCATGCCCTGCTTACCATCCACCAGCATCCTTAAGTCCTTTTCAGCAGAACTGTGCTCTATCCTTACATCCTCCAGCTTGTACGGTTAGTGGGGTTTGCCACAACCCCAGTGCAAGACCTTGCACTTGGACAGATCTTTCCAAATTTGGAGAGAAAGGCATTATGGGGAACTGTGTCAAAGGCCTTACTGAAGTCCAGATAGGCGACATCAGTGTCTCTTTCTTTGTCCACCAGTGCAGTTATGCCAACAAAAAAAGCGACAAGGTTGGTTAGGCAGGACCTGCCCTTAGTGAAGCCATGCTGGTTAACCCATATCCCCTCCCTCTCTTCCATGTGCCTTAGCATAGTTTCCAAGAGGATCTGCTCCATGATCTTCCTTAGCACTGAGGTGAGGCTGACAGGTCAGTAGCTCCCTGGATCACTCTTTCTCCCCTTCTTAAAAATGGGTGCTTTTTTTTCCAGACACAAGAGACTTCACCTAACCACTGACTTTTCAAATATTGAGAGTGGCTTGGCAACTACATCCACCAATTTCTTCAGGGCTCTGGGATGCATCTCATCAGGAGCCATAGTCTTAGCCACAGTTCAGGTTCCTCACGCAGTTGTGAACCTTATCTTCACTTACATCCTTGCTCTGTGGTAGAAGAATCTAAAGGCCATGACTCAAACTACACAAAATCATTAGTAGGTTGAAATAGTCATTATATCCAAATCTTGCATTCGTTACTTTCTGACTAACATTTTTTTTGTCATCAAGTCCTTTGCAACCTGTGTTGACGTTCATTTCCAAAGGTAAGTGTAATATCATTTTTACCCCCTACTGTCTGCAAACCTCATTGTTCAATAGAGCTTTCTATTAGGAAAGTATGTTATGTTAAACTTACTTCCATATGTCAGTGACTTCACTGGGTGCAAATTCTTTAGATTCAAGCTGAATCATTGCAAAACCTCCAATAGCATACAAAGATCCACTTAAGGTGACTAAACTGATGGAACTTCGCTCCTGGGGAAATTCAGGCACAATCTCCCACCTGAAGATAGATAAAAATGTACATGTCAAATATATGTGAAATTTTCTAAATACAGCTCCAGGTAATGTAAATGATGTTTTTGAGGACTGCTTGAATGAAATTGATTAGTAAAAGGAAAAAATTCTGAGGTCATCAGTGAGTTTGTTTCTCCATTCCTACATGAACTTCATGCAGGAATGCAAGTCTTTGTATGATGGAATTATATCCATCTTCCAGAGACCAGTTCTTAATGGTCTCCTGTTCCCTCCACTATTAACATGCTTTATGTAGTTGTTTGTCTTTTCCCTAACACTCTTATTTTCCTGTAATTCACAAAATGAGTTTTCATTTCAAGTGGCAATAATTTGAGTAATAAATAAATTAGTAGAGCTCATTATCATCATTTCTAATATTCTACCAAGTCACACTTAGGAACATATAAAACATACAGCCATCTCACTTCCAGTCCGTGTCAGCATCAGAACTTATAGGCTAATTTGCTTCTCACACTCATGATTTGTCTACAATAAAACAGTAAACTGAGACAAGAGCCTGCAGATGTTTTCTGACCACAGGTTGCACCTGTCTCAACAGTGCAAAAGCACCAAACATAATGGTAACTGAATTACCTTTGCTCTCATTTGCTTTCCATACAATGTGTAAGAGTCCAAAGTTACCTTATAGAATTACTTGCATAATTCATTTTTATAGTGTTAAATGCTGTAAGTAGGTCTTTTAATAACAGTATGTGTTGTGAGGCTGATGGCTGCAATGATGCACATCACAGCCAAGTGGGCTTATTTACAATTGAAGTACTTAATAATAAGTATATTGAGGATCACTCAGAAGTTTAACGTTTCATAACAAAGTTTTGATAATTTTACTCTAATATCACCATCTGAACACCTTTGTGACTCTCTCAAGATTTTAAATGCACAGATGATAAAACATTTGCTTAAAAACAGCTTGAGCACCATACTCACTTATTTGTGGTCAGATCAAAAGCTTCAACAGATGAAGTAAGTCCTTCCTCAGTGACGCCACCAGCAATGAAAATCTTGCCTTTATGGATGGCTGTTCCAAACATTGAGCGAGCCACTTTCATTGGAGCCAGGTCTCTCCAGTCTCCTTTCTTTGGATTGTATACAAATACTCTATTAGTACATTTCCTGGGGAGAAAAAGGAAAACCTGTGATCATTTCTAATGAACTTGGCATCTTCCAAGCAAGACCTAGCTGAGGCAGTTCGTGTGTGTTTATGTGTTGTACCTTTCTTCCTCTCCCTGATGTCCTCTCTCATATCTGACATGGAGATAGACAAGACTTTGGACATGTCTAAAAAGCACTTGTCACATTCATAGAACTAAACCAAATGTTAAATGCTGCTCCACAGGGCAGTAATTGCACTGTACCTTTCCCAGAGTGTTCTGCTAAGATGGTTTTGTGGAGGAACATACAGCAAAGGTTAAGTAATTAACTAAATTTGATAACAGGCAAGAACAGGAAAAGGCTTGTTTGCTAGTTAAACAAGTATGCATGTAAATGGATCTATGTACCTTCTAAATAAGTTCAGTTGATTTACAGTTCTAATACTGAAACACACAAAGAAAAAAAGGAGCAGTATCTTTGATTAGACAGTTTGAATCTATATAAATGAACATGTTCCATAGTAGGAAGAGCTAAGGTCTTCAAATAACATCTATTACTCTCTTCCAAAAGAAAAAATACATTAAACAGATAACCCCTTCAAGCACCTGAAGAAAAATCTTTCCACCTTTACCCTGGTTCAAAGAGCACCTATAGAGATTTGCTTGGCATGTTTAAGAACCTATATTTATATGCTGTATCTGAAAACTTTGGCTTGACAAGCCACTTTCACTCCAGAATACCACACAGTGAAGTTCCAGGCATACCAAAAGCTGAAACACAGATACGCCTTTAAACATTAGATTACTTGAGTGTATGGTAGGTAATCCTCAGAGAATGTTTCATATCGTTTCTCAAAATTCTATCCCTTTCATAGGGTTTTATCCTAGTTGAGCTCATTCTCATGAAAGCAAAGGAAGACCTGCTAGTAACTTCATCTGTACTGCAGCTTTATAACCACTGAAACCTCTTGTTCCTATGCTTTACTTAAAGTATTCACTTCCTTGGAGAAGATACCACTACACATAGAGTGTCAATAAAAGCATTGAGGTTTTTTGTTTGTTTTATGGTTTTGTTTTGTTTTTGTTTTTTGGTCACACACATTTAGGTATAAAAGTCATTACAGGTGAGAAAAAAGAAAAAGCTGATAGAGTAGTTCCTTAGTACTTAAGCATTTCTATCTGAAAGGAAATACTTATAAAGAGGCTTCTCATAACTGTGATGAATGTGTATACAATGTAACTAAGATTTTCCCTTGGAAGCAAGCAAAATGGCTAAAACAATCATTTATGATTACATCTTACATGCAATTATACATTATTGAGAAAAAGATATCCTGTACTCTATAATGTGCTGCCTTCTGCTAAATTGTTAGTAAATTTAATGTAGAGATGTAAAAATGGACAACATAATTTTTGAGTGAGGATATAAAATCTCTAAGGGACCAGCTGAATAATGTTCTAAATAATCATGAAAAGACTTAAAGACTTACTTATCATCAGTTTTTCCACCTAAACAATATATCAGTCCATTGTTTGAGATGGTAGCATGGCCATATACTTTGATGGGTAGTTTTTTGATCTCACCCCATTTCATTGCCCTGGAACGAAGAATACCACTGTTAGACTCCTTCAGCTAACAACAGGTTATTTATATATCCTCAGTGGGCAGAATTAAATTTTAAACATACACAGGGTCATAGCACAATACTGAATCTAGAGAGTCCTCATTGCGAAGGTCCTTGCCTGCAATTACATAGATCTTGTCGTCTGACTCTCCCAGCCCGAAGAGACACCTGGCTGACGGCAGTGGAGGAAGGGCAACCCACTCACCAGCAATGTTATCCAGCTGAAAAAGCACCACAACACAACTGTTATCATAGACAAGTAGTAAAAATTCACTTGACAAAACTGTTCCACAAATCACATTCAGTATCTCAACAGCTCAGCTGCTCACCTGAACAAACTATCCCTCCCTCAGCACAGCTACTGAATGGTGATTTTTACCCACCCATGCATCAAGACACTAGTACCCAGCAAATGCTACACAACTCTCTTTGCAACAGCTCACCCTCACTTTTCAGAGTTTCTTTGCCTTTTTAAGTTCTTCTTGTTTAAAAGTCCCCACTCTGTGGATTTCCTATGCATTGCAAAAAACATGCAATTCTTCCTCTCTGAATGGACCAGACACCTCTGCCGTTACTTAATTCCACATTGAGCAGGTTGTGCCAATTGCTACAGTAAGAGATGCCAGACATCCTTAATGATCTCGAAGCATTATGTGGCAAATGGCACAGATGTTTCTTGTGCAACCCCTAGAGCAAAAGAGGTGATGTTTAATCACAAATAGCTGCAAAAGCTCCTAAGACCTCTGAATAAAGGCCTCATTACAAAGCAAAAAGAGAGGCAGTGCAGCTCCCTTGTTAATAACACGATGGCATCTCTACTGAAATACTCCTAAGACTGTCTTGAGGTGAAAACACCAAAAGAAAAGCAGCAGGGGGAGAAAAGAAAAAAAAAGAAAAAAAAAATATTTTCATTGAACTGGAATACTTTTGAAGTTAAATTCAACCTGAATGTCCCCTAGCACATGGTATTTTTCTCTCTTCTACTGCATATATATTTGCTTGATAATTACAGGCAGGAAAGGTAAAACTTGAGTTGGAATGAATGTAAATACTTCGATCTAAAGTGAGAGAAAGTTCAGTCAAAGCAATCAGATCTGGGTTTAGCTCAGTGACATTCTTTTCTAGAAGTGTGTTCCACAGTCAAGGTAAAATGCATCTTCCAGATTTGATAGACCACTCCTCTTGGACTGGCTGTTCTATAGCAATGGTGAAGTGTAGTTCAAGGCTGTGGGTTGCCTCAGTAGCTATGGGTAAACAGGACAAAATGTACCTATCACAGACCACAGCCTGCTTTCTGTACCAGTCTTGAAGATGGCATCTGCACAGTTGATAGAGCATAAACAATTAGTTGTGCATTTTTGAGCTAGAAGTTTTGTCCTGGGTTACCACCTACTAAACAAAATGGTAACAGTAACAGGTTGTAGTAACAGAGTACCAAGTGTAGCACTAGCAAAGAAAGGACTCTTCGGAAGTGAATGTAGGTATGGCACCATATTAACATTTTAGAGAGAGTAGCCAGATGAGTAATGCAGGAAAGTATTTTAACTATACGCAGTAACAGCAACAAGCAACACCTTTAAGACGACAAGTGAGGAAGCAGGATTTCAGGATATTAATTTAGATGTATAAAGTAGCATTCTGAAAGTGTAACCAATTTTTAGCATCACCCTTGAAAGTTTAGTTTTTCAGAGACCTCTGTGCAGCAGCTTGATTATTCAGCTCTGGATTACATACAAAATTACAACAATGTGATCTATCTATTGGAAGAGTATAGCCGTAACAAGGTTAGCACTTCACTCATTAGCATTTTTCACCCTGAAGGAACGTGAAACGGTGCTAATCCCCCTCTAGCAAAATGAGCTTTCTTTCACAGGTACAAGAAACTCTGGAAATCAGATCTTCCATGGTGTGTGAATTCAGTGAGCCATAGTGCTATAAACACTCACTATTTTCATTTTTACATATGTGAAGGCTTTAGAATCCTATCACTGACTGTCACTCTGTTTTGCTTCATATTGCCAGAAGACCTACTTTCACTCTTCTAGGTCAATCTTGCCTAAAGACAGACCACGTCCAGTAGCACACTGCATAATTCATTGTAAGATCATTTAAATGTTAAAAACCAGCATGTACACAGACAGGTAAACATACAACAGAATTAGTTTGTGATGTAAGCAGGCCAAATTGTAATTCTACTGATTTTCTGAAATGCATCACAGAAGTTAGTTTGTATTAACTGGCCTTGTATTTATAAAGGTTTATACACATAAAAATTTTGCACTCAGTTAAAACATGGTATTTACTATACTAATGTTGACAGTTTGCCAGGAGAACAACCTTCTACCAATAAATGACATGTTTTGAATGCACTTAGGTTTTCAAATGTAAATGTGACAAAAGGACTTGTGAAATTTTAGTGAAAAATGACATTTGAAACACTTATTGGAAATTACATTTAAATATTCAAAATAATTATTCTGTCATAAAAATATTTCATATACAAAACAAGAAAAACATTATATCTAAAGCAGCTAAACACTCAAGTGTCATGGAACTTAACAGAAATCCTTAAAAAAAATTCTATAAAAATATTATCAGGCTTAAATTTAGGCATGTGTACCACGGAAAACCAGAGTCTTCAATAATCAGTGAAAGCCAGTTCCTAGCTACAATATACAAGTTAATCTTTCTTGAGATCTCACCATGAGTTTGATCCCGAAAGAGAACATGCAAGTCCTTTGGTTTAATTTACCTCTATGAGACAGGAATAGCTTTCTATTGGAACTTCTCTCTACTGACCGTACAGAGACCAGACAATTCACTTGCACAGACTCAAAGTACTTCCCAGTAGCTCTAGTAAGCATTTGTCACACCAATAATTATGAAGCTTATACCTGGAAGAAGTACGACTGGAAAGGCTGATCCTTGTTCTCCTCTTCCACATAGAGTCCTCCAACAATGTAGACCTGGTTTTGTTTGGTGACTATACTGGAATGATTTCTGGGAATCTGTTCTGCCAGGGCTGCTAGATAGCATTCATTTTCGAGAGGATCATAAGCTACTGCAGCTGTGTCGTTAACCAGAAGAATTAGGTCTTTGACAAACATGCCATGCCTGGGAAGGTCATTTAGGTAGCCTGGCAGTAAATCTTCATCTCCTACATCACCATTTACTTCCCCTTTGTTTGACTTATCTTTATTTTTGCTAGAGTCAGGCAGTTTTCCAGCAAAAGCATCCTTAATAATCTTTACTTTTTTCTGAAGATCTGAGTTGCTTTTAATTATATCATCCTTCTCAACATGTTCTTTGAAATATTTTTCTGACATAAGACGAAAACGTATGCAGTCAAAAACTTCTCCTAGGCTCTTTACTCTGTTCTCCTTGTCTGACCGGACCCATCTCATTACTGCTTCAAATACCAGCTCTTCCTTCTCTACGTTTAAACTGTCAGGTGAAATAACTGAGATAAGTTCATTTGGCGCGAGCTGCAGGAAGTCCTCTTCTTTGCAGATCTGCACAAAATGATCTGAGACAAAATCACGGGCAGAAAATGCAAGTCTTGGGCAATCAAGCAGAACGCCTAATCGAAGGATAGCCAGACAGTTACCAACAGCAAGCCTCTTCTGAAGATAGGAGACACACACGGTGAATACAGAAGGGATCTGGAAGCGACTGGCCAATGCAAAAATATCTTGCACGTTAGAATCATTAAGATCAATAGTTGCTGAATAAAGGTATTTGACAATCATATCCAGGATGTTGGGGTCAACATTATCTAGAACTACCTCCTTCTTTTTCTCTTCATTTTGCTCAGATAGGAAATACTCACGAAAATAAGGGCTACATGCTGACAGAATCAATCTGTGGCAAGGCAGACTTCTGTCACCAGCTTTTAGGGAGCAATCTACAAATTTTTTCTCTTCCAGGAGTTCTTTGAGGCCATCCTGAAGAAGGGTGGATTGGTAAAGCCTGAGTTCTTCAGTGAGTTCCCTTTGGGAATCCATTTTGCAAGTACTTGTGAAAGGGAGGGAGCAGAAAGCTTTAGCTGTTGTCTGCCCAAATGTCTGTCTTTAAAAAAAGACAGACCAATGTGGTTTGCCCTGCCTGAAGCCTCCGCAACTTAATCTCACTAGCTAAATATAGGTACATACTCTTACAGGTCGGAATTTAGGATGCATGGTTTGGAAAAAAATAAAGAGTTGTTCTCACAGCTGCCAAAGACTGAAAGAAGCAACTGTTGCTTTTAGTCACTGTGGTCAGGTTTTGCCATCACTCTCCACATTTAAATCTGTGAGATTACTTGCAATATAAGAAATTACTTGATGTAAGGACAGCAGAATCTGACCCTCATTAAGACAGCTATGAGCAAGGTCATAAACATACACATTATCAATATTCTCAAATACAAGTATTGCTAATCAACTTGTCACCTGCAATTACTGTTTACTTTTTCAGAAAGTTGCTTAATACATCACCTTGCTACAGATTTTAAATGAGATACTAATCACAGAGATATTAAAAACTCACAATTTTATTAAATAAATTATCTCTGCTCTAAAGGAGCTTTTATTACATACCTCATACCAGCATTATTTAAGATACAGATAATAAAACTGAACTTTGAGCTGCTTCTTAATACTGATTTTGTTGTATTTATTTGGAAATAAACAAGTCTTAAAGTATAAATTATTCAGCTAAGTTAACTGTTTTCAACAATCATTTAAAATTAGGTCTACTTCCCACCACCAAACAATCATTCTGCATTTCACATCATCTATAAACATCACTAATCCCTTTTACATTTGATTATTTTAGAAATCATATTAGCTGCTGTTAAACTAAATTGAAAACAGTATCTAAGAAGTAGAAAAGAAAACCAACCACATAATACAACACATGTACATTACCTAATCAATGTTAACCAAAACATTATTTTTAATCTAAATTTAAGGTAAGAGATCCAAATTAATCAAGTAGTGAATCTAGAAAAATTATACATATAATGAAAATTTCATAATTTAGACTAGGAACATATAAGGTGGAAATATTAAGGAAATTTGATGCTGTTTAATGCACCTTGAAGAAGGGCTGTATTTTGCTCACACAGAGTATATTTTTTACACATACAGTAAGTATTTTCCTTTGAATCTAATGGAAACAGGACAAAAAGACAACTACTTGAATGTAAGATATACAACAGTTACAGCATCACTCAAGTTTATTGAAATCATGGTTTATTTTCAACCATAGGTAGCGTTGCATTGGAATATATACTATGAAAGATTTACTACAAACACCACAATTATATTTTATGCTTTACTATAACAGTCAGCTGCTGAACAACAGCTGAATGGACAGCTCATTTGACTTTTTCCACTTATAGAAAATACTACAGAGGTCTTATCTCCCTAGAAAACGTAACAGCTGCATCTTCCCTTCAACAAGAAATGACTCATTTCTAACACATAACACCATAAAGGCCTAATGACTCAGACACAGAATCTATTTATGTGTGTGCCTTATCATCCCTTCAAAAAAAAAGGGCTGACAAAAAAAAAAAAAATAAGAGTGAGAAAAAATGGCTTTTAGTTACCCAGATTACAATAAAGTGCCAGGAATGATACGTGAAAAACTCTTCATAAACAGTGAGATGTGAGAACTAGTATTTGAAATGGTATTGCTTTTTGTCACAAAGCTGTCAGTAACAAAACTCTGGCTCAGGAACACAACCAACATAGATACAAAGGCTTGGACACTCTGTACGTCCATGCTGCACGGAATGAAACAAATCATGGAAATCTGATACTGGGAAAGTACTTTGCTGTGTAAAAATATGTGAACACTTTGAGCATGAAACTGTATACTATATGCTGCATTATCAAAATAGTAAATGATTCCTTTTCTGACAGACTTCTAGGTAAAATGGCATGGTGTAGCTGGCCCAGGCAGCCAGTCAGGGCAGTGTGTAACCACATGGGGCACAACATTGCAAAAATGCAGCTGACAAACTGCTGACTGAAACAAGAGGATGGACCCTGTGCTTTTACAGGAAGAGGCTCACTGCTCTGACATCCTCTGATCCCATCAAAAAAACATCATAAAACCATGACACATGCTAAGAATATGTGGGATATTGGTGTGCTAGTGGCAGCCAGGCAATCACAAAGCAGTAGTAAAACATATACTGTATGACATTTTAACTAATAGTGGGTCCGTGCCATAAAATGGCAACTGAAATAAAATGGCAGCCATCATTCCCATAGCGGGGAAGGCCTTCCAGGCTTACCTGAGCAGTAAGGTGGAGCTCCATCACTGTTAGGGCACATGACTGCTGACAGCTTTTATACTTTCATATATTTTGAATAATCTTTCTTCTATGTCATATCCTGAGTTCATATTAAATATTTACCTGCTCTTTAATTTTAGAATGTTCTTTTGCTGCTGGTCTTGTATTGTTCAGTAATCTACAGATCTCACAGAATCAGTAAGAAGAGTCTTTCACTGGATGGGAAACAATACATAACCATCTAAATTAGGTCATCACTTCCCAGAGTCCCTGAAGCGTGAATCCATCCTTTAGCTTCTCTACTGCAAGTCCTAGTTCTTCTGAAAACACAGGCTCCCTGTCATGTTGCTTTTGAATGTGCAAGACATGAGACAAAAATAAAAGAGTGTACTTTTAATTATGCAGTTTATAACAACATAAATCTAACTATGAAAAAAAGATGTTCTTACCTTGTTTTCATCAGCAAAGTAAGCCTGCAGAAGAAAGAAACAACTCACAACCTTGATTTTTTCCAATATTTTCATTCTATGAACAAGATCAAAGTAATTCCTATGCAGAAATAAATTACAAATGGGTTCAAATAGAAGACAGGGACTGTTTTCTTTAAATAACATCAATCTCCGAATTTTCCAACATAACAAACAATGATTTTAAAATCAAACTTTTCACATTGCATTTGTGACAATACCAAATACTTTGTAGGGAATAACATGTTAATAAGCAAGCAAGCTAACAGCATTTTAATATTCTCTGCTTCATATGAAGCAGCATTACTCAACGTTTTAAAAAAATGTGACATAAAATGTGTAAGTAGTATTAAAATTCAGTTAACATCACACTCAAAATAAGAAATTACCACAGAGTAACTGCACAATTCATCAGTTTTCTACTCTTTCACATAGGCCTGTAAAAAACATACAACCTTTCCAATCCTGTGTGTGGAGAAATTACGACTCAAACTCTGAAAATATACGCAGCTCTGAAAGTCTCCGGGCCAGCAAGCTCTAGATCTTCATATTTGTGAAGAACCTGAGCTTTAATTCAAGTGACAGAGCCACCAAGAAAACAAGCAAAATCTTCCTTCAATGAAAACATCTTCAACCATGTTGAAGACAGAATAAGCTGTGCAAAAATAAAAACAGGCAAAAAGCAAGAAAAAGAGAGAAAGTGATAGGAAGATGTAAGAGCTACTCTGCACTGATAAATGATAGCAAAAGAAAGAAGGTGGAAATAAGATCTGTGTTAGCTAATTAACCATGTTTCAGAGATGGCTTATGAAAACTTGTCAGTTGGCAGTGTGCTCTGGTTAGCATGTGAACACCTTCTACCTGTGAAATCAGACACAATCAGTCAGGTCTTTCTGGTTTGCAAGTAAATTTGTAAATTCCCAGAAGGAATGTCTAATGCATTTAATTTTATTTTTATTTTATTTATTTCTGAAATACAGGGAGATGGATACTATAGTATATTAGTATAGTTTTCTAGACTGGTAAAAACAGGTGTGCAACAGTTGTCAAAATTACCGTTGTTTTTCTAAAAATCTTCTAAGTTGGTATCTCAGATGAACAGCTGAATGTACAGATGTCAACTTTTATTAATCTGCTCCAAAGGAAAGACTTTTCTTTAATATGATGTATTTTCTTATACTGCACGGCTAATCACGATCCTAATACACTGAGAAACTACACAGACCTTTAACTATGTATTCCTGTTTATTCTGAATAATAGTTTGTGCGAAGAATAAAGCCACACCCAAAATGAATACACACAGCAATAGTGATTTTGAATAAAAAGCAGGTAGGAGTGCTTAAATACAGAAAGTTTAGTTGCAGCTGATGAGACCTGTATGCCACTTATATTTAAATAACCAACTAAAAGCATTTCCCCCTCCCCCCGTGGAGAAGCTTACCACGAAAGCATCTGTCTGTTCACCAGATTCTATTTCCACATCATCTTGAACCTGCTCCACTGTTAGGTCTTCAAGAGACTGAGGCTAAAATTTAGAACGCTGAAGTAAATAAATCCATATATCCAATACAAATTGAATGCATTTTTGTTACTGCTTGCTAACACAATATTGCATCTAATTTATTACAGAAGAGTAGACTACCTTTTCTTCCATCTCATAATCCACTCCAAATATAGGGTTAGCTGAATAAACTTTGTGAAGTGAATTAATTTCTTTCACCGCCTCCTGTAGTTTCTCCACAGGGTCTATTTTAAAACCAAGTACATATCCTCCACTCTGCATAACAGAGAAAAAAAGACATTTATTAATGCTCATTATTCAAACAGCTTCCTCTCATTCCTCCCCTCAACGCGGATTTGTAGTTTAATGATAGCAAATTTCATTCTGATGATAAAACCTTACCTGTATTTTGGTACCTTAGTCTGCCACTTAAACCAGGATTGAAATAAAAAACAATGATAATATATTTTTATGAGGCTTTAAACTGTTAGTCCATTGGATAAATGGGAAACAAACAACTTACATAGAAAAACATTAAAAAAAAATCCAAAAAAGGTGGAGAAGTTGCAAAATGATAGTAGTGATTTATTCCTGAATAGCGAGTGTTTAGTCCTTGAGATCATGGTTAGATAAGCTTGTACATAAAGTCAATTTAACGTTGTATCTATTTATTATATCATCATTAAAAGCATTTCTTATTGAGGTCAAACTGAATAAAAGTGATTTTGTTTATTAGAGCGAAGCATACATAGTTGAGAAAGATTAAAAATAGCAGTCTTGTTTAAACACAGAAATAATTAGGTCTCAAAGATAATCTGTCAGAAGACACAGCCTCTAACAGTGAAATACTTTAAATTGGTCAGGCTGACCTACTGCTGCTCTGCTTAGAGACTCTGTAATCCACAACAGCCATATCTACCTGAATGTACTGACGTTTTAAGTGGAGTGAAGATGGATTTTTTAAAGTTGTGTTTTAACGGCCACACAGAAGGAACACTGCAAGTGGCTTAAAAACAGTACTGTAACATTTCAGAATTAGATAACTGTGTATATTAAAACTGCTATTTAAAGGCTACCAAAGCTTCTTACCTGCTGAGAACTCTCTATCACAAGAGCCAATCCAAACTTTGAGTCTCTTACTTTTATTGAACGCTAGTGATAAAGTGATAAAAGAAAACAACATTAAAAACTGTTTTGGAAATGCCTGATATAATTTTTTAACAAAATTATTTGTTTTTAAAAAAACACTATACTAATTACCATTATACTTCCTGGAAGCTTGACTACCAGCATTCCCTCTATTTCAATTCTGAAACAGTAAAGCCTCAAAAATAATAGCTCATTTCTGAACATTAGATTTGCAGATCATTAGACTGAGGGCATGCAGCTGACACAAAGCACAAGAGTAAATAGTTTGGAAATCAGAAATACCAACCATCCCTCAGCATCACAAACTGCTAATGAAAGCTTCCAATTAATCTGGGCAGAAACAAAATCCACCCTGTCGTTAATGCTGGTAATTTCTCTCTGACTCTGGGACATGAAATACTGTGTCAGTGTGAGATGGGAGCATTAACTGAATACTAGAACTTATTCCACGTCATTTTGAAAATGGCTGTTTTAAGATACTTACAATTTGTAGATATGGTATGCTGACATTAAAGCTGTCATTCATGTTTGCATGCCAAACTATTCTCACATTAGTAATAAAAAACGTTCCCAAATTTCCCTATTAAAGAGAAGGTATGTTAGAGGTGCTTTGAAATACTGAGCCTTTTTCCCCCCTTGACATGATGACTACTGATACCTGATACAATAGAATATAGCTTTCCAATTAATTCAATAAAGGCCTGATCCTTTCCCACAGAAACCAGTGGAAATGCTACTAATGACTGCTAGGAATCAAGATCCAATCTTGAAAGGATACAACACCCAAGCTGAAAATCACTTGGGGTTCCTATTGCTGCAGCAAAGCAGTATCAAATCACAGCACGGCAGACCTAGTGGGAGTGCATGGAGAGTCTGAGCGAGTTCTTAACTGTACAGATCTGGAAGTGGCATACAGAGTAAGTATAATGGCATGTGGGTTAAACTTAGGCAATTGTGTAGAGGTGTGCCAAGGGACCAAAGGGGAAAAAACTTTTTAACTTGTCAAGATAAATCTGACTTCCATTCCAGACTAAAGCTACACAGACAAAAATAACAGTTCCCAGTTTGTTTCATGGCTCTGGGAAATAATTGTAACTATTTCCACATATAATAGTGGAAATATTTTCATTTTTCTCCTTGAAGTCTTTATTATTGCAGATTTTGATTCTAATTCCAATATTTTCAATTTCTAATAAACAAAGACAATATAGTCTTACAAAGTAGTCAAGGCTGCAAGTAAACACACAAACATCCAGCAGAGCACTCTGGAAAAAGCAAGATTGTCTTTCAGGACGATGCAGAGCTTTGCACTCATAAATATCTTTTATTAACAGGAGCTACGTATCTAGTTCCTTCCACATTAGCTGAGTCATGTAGACATTCGTCTGCCAAGAAGAGAACTTCATTGTGCTGAATGGCAGATATACAAAGTCAGCTTTTCTGCATGCAATTGCTAATGAGCTGAATTAAAGGTATTGTCTCTGAGATTACAAAACTATAGTAGTACAATTGCTAGGTGAAAGCCAAAACATTTTAACTTTACTGCAGCCCACACAGTCTCATTTTTCACTTTACCTGGTCACTTGATAAATTCCACACTCCGTTGACTTTATCATATATTTGTTCCTGTGGCAACAATCTCAGTTGCTTGTTCTGAATCAGTGCACTTCTCAGCTTCAGATCACGATACATTTTTGAAGTTTCATAAGCTCTGAAAAAGCAACAGAACACCAGCTTACAATTTCAGTATTTTCTATTACCATTCAATGCTTGTTTTAGCAACAGTATGAAACTTCACATATTTCCAACTTTTCTTACTCCTCTTGTACAAAAACAAGAGTACTATTAAATCTTCATCAATGTAAACTGCTGCGTTTCAGTTCTCCTTAATGAAATTACTTTTAAACTTAGAAGAGCTTTTTCTTTGTTCTGATTTCTTTTAACATTTGTTTGATCTCCTGTACTGTTCATGTTATGGAAAAGAAAGAAACATCTTAAGACTGTCATCTCCCAACCTGTACTGCAAAGCATAAACCACTCTTATGTTATACATCATAGGGACATCAAAAATCATTTATATTTCATTGCTAGTTAAGTCACAAACATCTAATTATATGTACTCACAAACAGCTAATAATACGTACTATGATCTGTACTCCATTGCTCTTAAATAGAAACAAGCAGTAATGAACTATACATACATTCATTCATAAGGCTTACCTTTATGTAGGAAAGAAATAGCCACCTCAAGTCAGAGTTTTAGAGTTAAATACTGCTTAAAACTCCCACTTCCATTACGTGTTCAACAATCATGGACATGGATTATAGACAAAAATGATGGATCAAAAATGCATGTTTAAATTAGTTTTCTGTAATTTAAGTTATTCAGTTTACATTCAAAGGGTGAACACTTTAATCCAGGAGCATGAGACAGATGTTAATTCTCATTACGTACATTTCTCTAGTAGAATTTGAGGGCATTGTCTCTCCTCTTTCTAAAGATCACGAGTCCTCTCTTGGAAAGGTTTTGTGAATTTAAATATGGACAGTCCACCTGTAGTAGTAATCCCACATATTTAATCCACTGAATTTCATAAATGAACAAACACTATTTTATGTATGATACCTGTGCACAGCAATAACTGAAGTGAAGAGTCTGGGACTTCCAGGAACAACATTGGTAAATATGAACTCAAATCGTGTATTATTACACTTGGTCAGTATATACAGAGCTTCTGTCTGTCCCCGTAATTTCTGTAAGGAAAATTTGAAATTTAATATTTTGACAGTACTGTAGCTTGCACATCCAATGGTTTAATCCTGATTCTACCACTGATCTACTGTTGTCTACTGATTTGTTACTGTCTTTCACTTTTTTTTCCTCCACCAGGAGCTAGCATTTCCATCAGCAGAACTAATGAAGCCTGGCTGCTACACATTTGTCATATTTGCTTCTTATCATCCAGAGTCATCATCCTTCTTTTTGCTCCCCAAATACCCTGGCTCAGCATCCTGTCCCTTACCTACCTCAGTGGCTGTGCCAGGGGAACGGGAGAGTTGTGCCAGCCAAGGGTGATGAGTGTGCTGAGCAGCCATGCTGTACACAGACCAGTTGGAGGGCTGGCAACTACCACGTGGCTGGCTGAGGAACCTACATCTCCCAGCTACTTCTTTGCTGCTAGCCAAACAAATGGCTTCACAGTTGCATGCAACTCAGGCTATGTACTTGAGAGCTTTCCTGCACAAAATTATTGTCCCTAGATCTTTGTTAGCTGTAAACATAACAAACCAACATGCATATGACATATCAAGAGCAGAGCAAAATCACCAGACGGTGTGATTACATGAGTTTTACTGCTTCAGGGAACTAACTAAAATCATGCTCTTATATAAATACGTAATACTCTCCCAAACTAAACTCCTCTATTACTTTTTCTGCAAGCAAATGTTCATATTAATATACTGCAATAAATATGAATAACAAATTACACCTTCTTTCAGTATTTTAAAATGTATTTCTGGAAACTTACTGAGTTGGCAGTTCTTGTAGTAATATTTATAATGCAGTTGTAACCAACAGCTAAATAAGAAGGAAAAAAAAAAAAACAATTTTAAGGAAAACTAGTACTCAAAACTATGAAGCACAATGCTGAATTTTGTAGCACAGCTTTGGATGTTGTTCTCAAGAATTCCATATTGTAGCTCACCATCTGGGCCCTAATCATAAAATCATAGACCTCAGGAGGTCATCTGCTCCAATGCCCCTCTCAAAGCAGGACTAATTCCATCTGGATGCTCAAGGTAGTGTCCAGTGCAGTTTTGAGTATTTATTTCCAAAGAAGCAAAGTATTTCCGAATTCAAATATTTCCAGAGCCACTCTGTAAGCTTGTATCACTGTCTGTCTGACATTGTCACGAACATTTTTCTCCTAATATCTAATCAGTTTCCCTTGTTTCAACTGTTTATTGCTTCATTTCATCCTATCAGTAATATGTTACAAGAAGACCCATTTCATCATGAAGTTGCACTTAAATTTTACCCGTAGAAATAAAGATTTCTACAGCAATATAATACTTTGTGGGGAAAAAAGGGAGATGACAAAGAAGAAACAGCAGCAAAATGGAAAGTGTAAGTAGAGAAGAAATACTTAGAAGCAAGAAAGTAAAGTAGGTATAAATATCATTTTGCATCTTCTGCAAGACATCCTGCATCTTCTGTTCTGATACTAAATAAAAACAGACAAATAGTCCCTGACATGCTTCATAAAACTGAAGCCATAAAATGGTGCTGGAATAAATTCACTGACACAATTGATTACAAGTTATCACAAATTAGCCCAGCCAGATTCCAAAAAAAGGAGAAGCAGGATTTGCTCTTGCAACATTCTGTGTCTCCAAAAGTTCGGTTCTGGCAGCATGTTTGTGTTGCACAGCAATATGCACATGTATGAGAGAGCAAACACAGAAGAGCAAGCAGTCAGAGAGATAATTTACACTGCTTAGGAGCAGAACAGATTTTCATTACTGACTGGCTTCCGGGAACTGAGCACTGGAAATAATCTGGGTACTGAGTAAGTGCATCTTGGCGCTACTTGAGCAAACCAAATACCAGTAAACTAGCTGGCTACTCACACAGTTAAAATTAGAAGCTTAGTCAGAGCTCACAATAGTAAATTTGGAAAGGTAGGTACTTCTAGAGAATAAAAACTGTACATGAATTAAACAGGCAGCGACATGAGGTTTAAGTAATGCAAATTATGAAGAAACTCAAATTTATGTTTCTTTTTAGGAAAAAAAAAAAAAAAAGCCAGACAGGTTAAACAAAAGGTATGTCTGAAATGCTCTTCAATTACCATCCCAAGAAATCGCCATTGAATATTAATATTTTGCTAAGAATTACTGTAACAGTTTCCATGCTACAGACAGATACATTAGTAACAGTTTATTTCAGACTGTACAGAAACAGCAGGCCAAGACTTTACTACTGTGTACTGCAATCTATGGTACTGTGAACATATAACATGCCACCACAAAGGAACCAGAATATTTGCAGTCATTTAACAGGAGATAATACTTACAGAGATTAACTCTGGGCAAGGACAATGAGCGCCAAATAATCCTCAAATTTGTCACGAGCAGTCTACCTGGAAATAAAGGGTGTAAATAGTTTTAATCTGAATAGCTACTACTGAAGTAAGCATTTGACACTGTGGTAAGTATTTACCTCTAGTTTTGCAACACCATAATATTCCTTTCTCTTAATAGGAAGAAAAAAAAAACAGGATATCCCAGCAGGACAACCACTAATTGTCCTCACTCCCTTTATTTTTTTGAATACCAGGAAAGGAAATCCAGCAAGAAGAAACAAATGAAAGAACCTCTAATACACACCAGCATTCCTCAAAACCGAATCCAGAACAGTTATTGATTTCATATCCACCTGACTCGTAAAAAAAGCAGAGACAATTAGCACACAACCGCTCTGGGAGAGGAGAAAGGGCAGACAGGGCATGAAGTACCCAGCTGACTTCATGAATAACCTCGCCTCTTTCTGTCACATGCAAATTTCTTCAATTCTGTACACTTCACAGCAGCACATCCAGCCCCTGGAAGGGTCACTCAGCAAGCTGGCAGCCCTACACACTTACAGCTCCCATAGCCAAACAAGATACTATATGAAAATACAACAGAAAGAGATCTGTGAAACAGGGAGGGTAATTTTCTGAAACAGACAAAGGTTAACTATTAGGAAGGTTACAGTTTCCCTGAGCACATAGCTACCTCTGTCTCCATTATTCCCTTTGGTATCTTCAATGGACTCCAGGCAGTCTATAAGGACTTCTCCAGGTCTCATTTTCATTTGTCTGAAAAAGAAAAAAAAGGAAAAAAGAATTAAACAACAACAAAAGCTTGAAAAACTACTAAAAGATTATATTTATCCTCCCAGGGAGGACCACTTATATTTCCCCTCTCACTTCCCTTTTTTCCCTTTTTTTCCTTTGCTGACTGCATCACACTGCAGAAAATTCACGTGCACACACACTCACACAAATCAACTACGCACACCCCAAGCTGTCACTGCCACTCAGAGCACACCACAAATAACTCTGTCTTTATTTTTAAATTGTAACAATAAATAATCGCGTAGGAAGCGCGATAAGCAAACTGTCAAAAACACAGCCATTCCCAGGGAGTCAGTTCCCTTTCCCGCTCTGATACATATACCCCCGCCAGCTGTCCCACGGATTGCTGTTCGCTTCTATCAGACGGCAGCGCCCCCCAGCGGCGACACAGCGGCACAGCCCGCCGCGCCCGTCCCACCGCTATCACCGCCGTCACGTGACGGCGCCGCCATCACAGCGGGAGCGTCCCAGCACGCATCGCGCCGCTCAGAGCGGCCTCCACCAATATACCGACAGGCGGCGGTGACCGCGTCTGCCGCGGCCGGGTTCCCAAAGCCGCGCTGCGAGGGGAGCCACTCACTGCGGGGAGACGTCGAAGCGGACATCTCTGTCCTCCCACAGCACGTCGAGCACGGCGCTCATGGCTGCGGGCGGCTTCGCTCCGTCCGGCGGTCCCTCGCGCCGCCTTGGCAACGGGGGCGCTCCCGCAGCTCTCAGGATTGGTTGCCGTGCTCTTCTGCGGCGCTCCGGATTGGTTGCCGCGCTCAGGAGGGCGGTCCCCATTGCCCCGCCCCGAGCGCCGTGAGGCGACTGAGGGGCGTGTTTTGGCGGGAGCGGCGGTGCCGTATTTAGGTCTGTGAAGGTACTGCTTATCCACTTCTATTCTAGCAGTAAAACCCGAAAACGTTTATTAGAAACAAGCTTTTAAGAGCATAATTCAGTTAACTAGAGACATATCAAAGAAATGCGGGCACAAATGTAAAAAGCCATATGGCAGGGACAGACATCAAAGAGTAAACTGCTGAGTTTGATGTTTTGAGTATAAGGTAAAGGAGTTCTTAAAAAGCAGTAGAATACTAAAATGCATTTAGCGGTCAGGGCTTCTAGAAGAGTGAAAAGACACGCGTGAAAAGAGCCATTTTAGGCATGAACTAACCTAACTTGTCGATGTCAGCTAGTGGTGTACTGTACAAATCTCATTCGTCATGTACCCTGCTAGTTGTTGGAAACTGAGGAGAGCTTATAGATAAAAGGTCTAAATCTAACAAGGATGTGGTTGGGAGAGGTGGGCAGCTCAGCGACCTTCCTGTCTTGTGACCAGGACAGCACGGAGGGAACAAGCTGCTGCATTTGCTGTGTGTATCTGGTAACCCCTGAGTAGTAGCTGCATGTAATTTGGAAAACGATATTCTGAGCTTGAAATATTAAAATAGGATGTGTGAGAACACTTTTCCTTAAAGAAAATGAAGACTTCATTGCAGAATCCATGCCAATCGGGTTTCTGTAACAGAAAGATGTGGGGTGATTTTTAATGACCAAAGGTTGCTTTCCAAAGCCATTTGTATAATTTAAAATGAAGTATAATTTAGTGATTGAATAATAGTATTATTTAGAAGGAAGGGTGATTGCTACAAGTGCTATACTGGTCTTTATGGAAAGAAATTATGAATTCCTGATACTGCTGGAAATGTGCTGCTTTGTTACATAAGGACTAAACCATAAAATAGGTGCAAAAGGAATTAAATTATGACTAGATTTTTTTTTTAATGAACGTGTGACTTCACAGTGTTAATGTTCTTTAAATTAGCAGGTTTAATTTTACATACCATACTTGGTAATTCATGACTGACCCAAACAAGCAAGGGCTTTAACTTGCTAGTTATTAATGTAGAGATAGATACAAATTCTTACCTCCAGAAGTAAATACACAAGCCTCTATACTTTTCTCTTTGCTCTCAAAATGATTCGCATTTCCATCACTGCCACCATACCAAAACTGAGCACATGCATTGGCTTGTTTCTCCTAATACCTTTTTTATGATATAAACATGGCACGGCCCTTGATCCAGCCTTAATGTGCATCAGAGGTCCAGAACGCTTTCTTAAAAAAAGAAGAAAATAAGGAGTAGATGCAATTCTATGTAAAAATCAGTTGTGACTTGCTAGTCTCACTCACTGTAATAATCTCATAAAACAGAAAATACTTTCTCTTCAGGTTTAACATTGTTGCTTCAATATTCTGCATGTATCATTGGCAGCTAGTATCTGGAAACATAAAAAAAAAAAAAAAAAAACACACACAAAAAACACACCAACAGAGTATTAGACAGCTGTCTTAGTCATATCCACGTCCCTAGGAGGCATGCTTTTTATTATGCTGTTGTTCCATCAAGTACACTACTACTGGAATCCAAAAGTAGAATCCCCCAAATGATGAACTGAACACATTCAGATTTTTCATATGAAAAGAATGAATCCTTTGAACAGTCAGCTCATTACTATACTTTCCTTCAAATGACAAAGCACTTTTTTCCCCTGTTTGTCTTCTGAAATAAAAGTCTGTCGAATTCTGAAATCACTGTGTATCTTCTCTCCTTACTGAGGAGAGATCTCCTGATTTCCCTTTCTGGCCAAAGAATTCTCTGCTCACTGGCCCACCTCACGTAGCACTACATACTCTCTTTGGTGCCATTTATCAGCTCTACCTCAAGTTGTAGCTGACCTTGCTTCTGCTCTGAAACGAGTAGTGGGATTTGAATCTTGCAGAGACAATGTCTGGTTAATAGGCTGGCCAAGAAGTACAGCTAGATTTGTCATAAAATCCTGAAGTGTTGTCTTTTCCACAGCATGGGCTCATGAAACCTTCAGAAGCAGATGGACCCAATAGAGTAACTCTGATTGAAAGCATCATAAAATCAGTATCAGAGTAATAGAGAAAAAACTGAAAAACTAGGTGTGATCTATAACCTGCCCTTGGTGTGAGCCTTGCAGTTGAAAGAGATGATGTCAGCACTTTGTCTGAAGATGATGGTGGCGACAATGACATCACAGCTGCAGACAAAAACAACAACAGAATAAGGTAGTGATTTTTTTATCAGCCAAAAGTAACTAGAAGTTGAAAAAAATAATGGTGATGAAAATACCTTTAGTGTCCACTGTTACCAAGGATGACTGTTCCTTTTCCTCTAGTTTATCTTCGTAGGCTTCATTAACTACCACAGTAGGTACATTGGTCTGAAATAAGCATTTTAATCTCTTTTCAGATATTGTAAATTAAGGTGTTCATCTTCACAAAATTGGTTGACTAATTTGGACTCGAGAGCTGTTCCAAAACAGTTAAAAACCATCATACTGAGAAATTCAATGGATTTTTCAAATTTGGACTATTTATAATATGCATGTAATCCAGTAGACCTTTGGATTATTTGTACATATCTAAGATCATTCCAGGCTCTCTGAACTCTGCTTTTTATTATCACAGATTTGCCAGTCCTTAATTCCTTTATATGATACAAAATGCAACGAACTCACCAAGGGTATTCATTTGACAACTTCTAACTGGTAGAAAATAACTGCTTACTTTTCTCAAGTGAATAACCCAATGACAATAGGGTATTTACCAATGGAAACATTTAAATAGAAGTTACCCCAGTGGAGTAGATTCTGATTTCTACTTCAGCAGGACTACAGTGCATGAGCACTCACTCCGCTTAGGAAGCCAGTTTAAACTACTGCTTTTAGAGCCTGTTGGTGACATCTTCGGTTGGCATGTTATATTGTTCTCTTTCATGTCATGGCTTATACCACAACTCCTTAAAAGAAGGCAGTCTTTATCTCGAGGTTCTTATAATTTTGTAGTTTGTAAATAACCCTGATCAGATCAAAACATAACTTTAACAAATGTAATGCATTTTTTCCTCTATTCTGAGAATCCTCAGATATAATGCAGAATAAAACTGCGGTGAACGCACCTGGGAGGGTATTAAAGTCACCAATGAGATACATATGTTCTCTGTCTGGATCTGAAGCAATCAGATTTAGTTCATGCACTGCATGAGCCTCTCAAACAACAATGTCTAGTTTCACTGCTTCTCTTGTCTGCTTGGCCATCTGTGAGCACAATAGCTACTTTCCACACTCCTGTTCGAGCACCTAAAAATCCTTCCTGGGTTGCTTTACGGATAGCAGTTCCTGTGTAAATGCCTTCTCCCATGTACCGCATTTTTCTAATTGCTCATTTAACATCCCGTTGAGTTGTATGCTTGCTGAGACCAAATTCAAGCTGAACTTCTAAACTGTACAGTACAAGGCCAATTCTGGTAGCATTTCTGCCTACAGTTACTCTGTCTACCATTGCAGCTACGAAGTTTTTGATAATCTCAAAATTCTCTGGTCCCGCGCTCTCATAACTGTCAATGACAAATACAAGCTCCATAGGAATTTCCTTACATTTATACCACAACCTGCAAAGGAAAAATGAAAAAACAAAACAAAGCAGATCACAATGACCATGTGGTGTTATTTGGGAAAGGAGAAAAATGCTAAATTTATGACAAAAAATAGAATCTGAAATTAAAAATTTTCCTGAATACTTACCACATGTCTTTTTGATTAATTTAATTACATCTTCTCTCTGGATATGAGAAAAATTAAATATAAAAATATGTTACCATTTGTCTATTTCAAATGATGTATAAACTTGACACTATCAACATTTTTTTTTACTAATTGTAAAAGAAGATGTAGAAGAGAAATATGTGAAATCAGCAGGAATTTTAAATTCCTTATCAGCATGAAGAAAAAGATGTTAAAACCAATATCTGTATTTCTTGTAACTGCAGCAGAAGATAAGCCTCGCATGACATTAAAATATGCAATGCAGAGGAAGATGCTGCTATGAAATATTAAAAAGATCATGTGAATGGCTGAAATTTTAATAAATCCTGATCTTCTTTTCAAGGAATTCATGTCTTCAGTGAGAGCTGAGTGGATTAAGCATGTTCATTATTTTGGCTTGGGTCTCAGATATTCTCTCTGATTTTGGTATCATACCTTCTGTCCCAAAAGCCCTTCTCCAGGGGAACCTCATGGTCCTGGCATTCCTTGAATTCCTGGTTCCCCCTAATGATAATCCAGGTAGTGATGTTAACCCTTTGTAGTCATTCATTGTGCATTACTTTTGAATGTTAAAACAAAGTGTTTGAACTGCATTTTAACAACTATCTTGAGACACCTGAGGCACTTACAGATTGCTTGTATTTCTCAAATACTTCAGTAGTATGTCTACTCTAAAGTTATATTTGAAAACTGCTTATCTAATTCTCCCATTCCCTTTTTCCCCTACTTTATTCCTTCTCATTCCTCCTTTCTTTCTTTGTCTCTTGCATCTCTTCTATAGCACAGAGTCATCTTACCTTAATTCCTTGAATGCCTTCACCAGGAGGTCCCATAGGGCGAGGCAGCCTTGGGTGTCCTGGTGGCTCCCTAGAAAGAAACCCTGCACTGTTAAATTCACTGTTCATAATGAAAACGCACAATACATTGTTGTATGACTGTGTATTTTCCTGTCAGTTCTCTGGCACATTCAGTATCTTTCTGTAAGTAGCGAGGGTAAGATTGCTCCAGCTGGCATTTTTTTCTTTTTTATCTTTTATTATATTATCTAAATTCAGGTGATACTTCAAAAAAAGTCACTCAGGACTTTATGGCCAGTGAACTTAAATCACCTTGCTGACAGATGATCGTTGTTCCTATGGTGATCAAATAACATTAAGAGAGTATCATTATTTCCTAAATGCTATGATGTCATTCATCACCACTAAGCTTACACAGTAAGGCTTGTAGATACACATAAGAATGTGGCATTGTAAATCTCTTGCTGCTAATAAACAAGGTGATTTTTAAAAGAACTCTAGAGAAAATATTACGGTTTTGTAAGTTTCTCACAGGAAGTAATCAAAACATAGTACCATATTAATTTTATACCTATACTGCTATTCTAGTATCCTTGTGTGAAACTCACTTTCTTCCGTTTGTAAGGACCTTTTGTACAGTGTAACACAAGTGGGATTAGTGGTTTCTCACTGCTTAGCCATGCACCAAGCCAGGTACTTGTGGCTAGGGAATTAAGCCACATTGTATGGGTGATGCATTATGATGTTGCAAAATCCTTACTTTTGTCATGGCTTAGTTCTTTTGCATTAACATTCACATCCTGAAACAGTTCTTTTGTATTCATAGACTTCTGAAGTTGAGCTTTTCCTTCCATTTTGTAAGGAAAATTGTTCTTTATTATTTCCAGGCATTTTTCATGGCGTATGTTCTAATTATGTATGACATTAGAATATTATTGATTTACTTTATATAGTGGAAAAAAAAAAAAAAAAAAAAGGAAGAATTCTAGAAGAGCTCAGAAGTTTGCCTGTAGCTTTAAAAATAGGATAGACACTGATAAGTGCTTGCCAGACCAGTAGTCTTAGGTCTAGAAAAATGCTAGAAGAAATGCCTGCTACCAAATTGGAGCTACTGTCCACAGGAGCTAAATAGTTTGTTGCTGATCTTCGTGGAAGATTATCACTCTATAATTTACCTCCTGCAGTAGGAAAAAGGACATGGTTTATGGCTGGTTAGTGGAAATGATTCTGATCTTCTACAAAAATGAAGATACTGTATTTCTTAGTTATCTGCTGGATTACTTGTTTCTAGTGTAGTGTGAAGATAGAAAATATTCATATACGTATGCATGATCACAACTTTTTTTACTGTATTTTTCTTTTCTAGAAAAGAGAAGATAGAAGATATAAGTGTTTAAATAGCTTGCTTTTGGTCCTGGCAGACCTTCTCCTGGGAGACCAATTGGACCTCTACTACCAAGATCACAATGAAAATTGGATACTTAAAAAAAATAAGTAGTGAATACAAAGTTTGATTTATCTCTACAATTGTCAGCGTCTGCTGTACTCAAACAGGACAAAGGAGGAGAATTGTTGAACAGCTAATTGTAAGTACAAACAGTACTAAACCATGAATACTGCAGGCAGGATAAGAAGGAGATTGGGGTTAACAGTGGCTAGTGGTCTAAACGTATCAAGACATGCACAGTCAGCTGTGCAATAGTTGGAGGGGCATTGCAATTCCCATATCGTAAAATAAACTCCAGTTCCTGCAAGTCAACAAAAATCTTCTTGCTTTCCTGCCTGTCATACTCTGTGTTCACACGGGCACTGCTCTAGTGTACTTTTCTTGCTGGTGCCTTCACACAATTGCAGATTTATGAGAGTGAAAAAAAGATATATATTCTTTTAAGAGACATTAGGCATGTTTTAATAGCTGCAGTCAATCTATCAGTTACCTATATTCAAATCATCTTGCAATCAGCATCAAGATGAGTTCTGAACTGAAGCTTGAAGATCTTCTATGGGATGTACCTTTTATTTACTGACAAGTAAATTAAAGCTGAATGAAAAGGATAATCTTACTGTGACCTATGTGTTGGAACTATATGTACATAAAGTATACGCATGCATTTGCTTTTCTTGCAGTTATGATCTGTACCTTAGGTCCTGGTGGTCCAATTCCATCAGGGCCTTGCTCGCCAGGAATCCCAGGAAGGCCTGGCAAGTCCTGAAAATTGTATGCGGAGACAGAATATTAGTTTAATTTCAAGCTGTGCTGACTACATGAATTTGTTAACAGTATGGCTCGTATCTTGAACATGTTGATTCTTTGTGGAGTCACTGTGGTCCGTAACTGGTTAAATTCCACTTGGATAAGCCAGAAGTTGTGTCAGTGGCAGCTGATGTGTGTTCCATCCCATGCAAGAGATCTGCATGTGTCAGGAGGAGTCTGATCCAGAGAGTTTCGTGCAAAAGCAGTTACAGGATTGGGCTGTATTAAAATGTCAAGTATTATAAATGCTTCTGCTTCAAATTTCTACTTTGACATTCATTAACTTTTTCTCCTTGTGTATGTATGCATTTATACAGTTGTCTTTTGCACAAATAAATGCTAGTATGTCACCAAACTCCCCTGTCTCTAGCCAGCATGACAAAGCTAGAGCTGGTGGCACAGGCTATGTGAGGCCAGTGCTGCATACATATGCTTGCATGATGGAGAAAAACACAGAGCCTTTTCTCTTAGGTATTTGTCCTATCTACTAGTACAGACATCTGTGAAGGGCTGTAAATTAGGTCAGCTGGTTCCTTGTGCCACCCTCAGCAGCCCAATGAATAGAAATGAGGATAGATTGCTCTTCTGACTCTGGACAGTATTTGCTTTTTGAGTGGTTCTGGAAGATAGATGGGGTTGCCCAGAGTTCATACCTGTGTATATGGACACAGCTGTTCAGCTGGGCTATGTCTGGGGTTAAAATTCTGTGTGGCTGGGCAGAAGACAGTATTCTACATTAAGATACTGAAGGAACTGAATAAAACCTCAGTAATGCTATAAAAAATTCCCCTCTTGGAATGTGTTGCATTGTGTAAGCAAGAGGAGTCAGGGTCTTGTAAGGTCTTAGACTACTACAGAGGAAGATTTCTCTTTCCTTCCATGCTAAAGCACATTACCACAGTTGAGAGCCTAAAATACAGACAAATCTTTCCTGGCATGTCAACCATGGAGGCTAATCACTTTGTTGTACCTATTCATTCCCAATTCACATTAAAAAGAAACGTTTGTAAACTTACAAGTGGACCAGGGTAACCATCTCCTTTTGGCCCACAGGGCCCGGGGAGTCCCAGGAGGCTTCAGTCACCCTAATGAAAGCAGGAAAAACAGATGAGATGACTTCCAATAAAATTGCTAGCAGGAAATATTCCAGGAACGTGAAATTTCTTTGTCAGAGATACTATAAGTTGATTTTATCTATGTGCGTATTTTACTGTGAATGATTATTGTAGGCTATCAATACTAGACAATGCCACCTTAAAACTGGGATATTTAATAACTCTGAGGANCTTCTTTAAGGACCAGCAGCAGTTAGGTTCGCGCTCGCCAGTTCCCAAAAGTTCAACAGTCGACCACTAGATGTCATGATGTTTCCGCATGGAGTGGTGTTGCTCCTGCCGGCTGTCCTGTGAGTTTAATAACCTTAAGGGGAGTAAATACAGATGTTTAACATGTACAGAGAAGGGGTAGGTCTGCCCTCTATGGTAGGATACAGGCCGTATTTCGGTCTTGGGTCAATACCTCTGCCTGTACTGGGGCATGTCCTGGCCTTTGATACCGTACCCTTTGGCCTGATANAACCGTCTGGGTTAAGGAGCACAGCCGCCTCTCGTTCGAACTCTGGCGCGCCGGAAGGAAGAGAGCAAGGAACGGGGGCAACTCGTGCAGGCTCTGAGCGTGTATGGGCTCCCGGAAGCACCACCGGGAGGGGGAGAGGGCGGATCTGGACTCCTCCGCTCGGGTGACTCAGGTGCTCATTTACTGGTTCAGGCTGTGACCAGGCAATCCCAATGCACTCCACCCCTTCACTGCTGCATGAACCAGCAACTGAGCAGGTAGGGCATAATCTCCTGCTGTTTCGGTGGCTCAAAGTACAAAGTACATCGCGACGCACGTACAATACCCGCCGCAGTGTAGAGTCTTAAGGCACTGAAGGCCATTATTTGTAGTCATTTTTTGTGGTTCTGTTGGGCCAGTACTTGATGTTCCTTCTGGAGGCATATCTTCTTTAAGGACCAGCAGCAGTTAGGTTCGCGCTCGCCAGTTCCCAAAAGTTCAACAGTCGACCACTAGATGTCATGATGTTTCCGCATGGAGTGGTGTTGCTCCTGCCGGCTGTCCTGTGAGTTTAATAACCTTAAGGGGAGTAAATACAGATGTTTAACATGTACAGAGAAGGGGTAGGTCTGCCCTCTATGGTAGGATACAGGCCGTATTTCGGTCTTGGGTCAATACCTCTGCCTGTACTGGGGCATGTCCTGGCCTTTGATACCGTACCCTTTGGCCTGATATCTGTGGCTGGATTCCTTTATCAGGTACCAAGGGGGGAGTTCTAATTTGCCATAAGGACATGATTAATGTCCCCTTTGCAATGAAAATTGGAGTGTCAACTACTACCTCTGCTGGCCATTCACCAGCCACTGGAGGGTTTACTGATCCCCCAACCTCTAACAATCTTCCCCCAAGTGCAAGGAGACCACACCATTTTGGTCCTACTTGCACCTTCCAAGGCCATTTTACCTTGTGTTTCCCAGGCTCTAGGTCCTCGGGAGCAGATGGTTATTCACGGTGCCAACTTGTTGCTTAAGTGAGGTGTCCTTGCTTGTGATTTGTATCCTAAGCAGGGAGGCCCAAGTTGTCTGCAGCACTCTTAAAGCACTGAGTCTGCCATCCCTCGGTCTCTCATTCAAGTCCCACAGGGTTGCATAAAGCCTCTTGGTCCACCCCTGCAAGGACTGTGAATCTGCCTTCAGAGCAGCCTTCAGGATTCCATTATATCTTTCTTTAAGGCATGCTCCTGTTGGATTATATGGTGAAACCAACATTCAATGTGGTTGTCTTCAACCAGCTTTTGCACAGTTGTACCCATGAAACGTGTACCTTGGTCACTCTTGATGACCTCAGGAGTCCCATATGATGCCATCAACATAGTTAGAGATTTAATTGTATAGGATTGGTTTGCCTTTAGTACAGGATAGGCTTGCATCAGTCCACTCACTGTGTCAACACAGGTTAGGGTGTATCTGGCCCCCTCAGATCGAGGAAGGGGACCTATGTAATTGATCTGCCATCACTGTAAAGGGTTGTGTCCTATAGAGAGATGGGCTGTTGTTTCCAGCAAAGGTCTTGGTCTTATTTGTGAGCAAGTGTCACAGTCCTGTCATGCCTGGACAATATCCAGTAACTGTATGGTCAGCCCCCATGCTTTGGCTGCTGCCCGCATGGTTTTCTGTCCTGCATGCTGTAATTTCCAATGCAACCAATGGGCAATATCTTCTGCTGATGTTGTTTTGAATGTCCATCCTGACAGACAGCCCAAAGTTGCTCTGAGATACACCTGAATGGGTGATCTGGGAGGATGACTGCGTTTGTCTCTGCAGCCGCCCAAAATATGGGCATGCCTAACAATGCCAAGAAAATGCCCATGCAGAAGTTTCATAAAAAAAAATGAAACCATAAAAGGTTTTACACTGGGCAGCTTGGTGCAGATCTGACAGTGAAGCAAAAGCACTAATACAAATAAATATATAGCAAAAAATGAATAACTTAATAATGGAAAAATACTGAGTGTAGCCAAAATTGAAGAGTTTTGAGGAGCTTAAGATCAGCCAGAGACCAAGGGGTCTTATCTCAAGAATACTGTCAAATTCTCTTAGTTAAAGCCTGAGGAAAAGTTGAATCCAACTAACACTGAGACAGTGCTATAGAAGCGCTAGAGAGAAGTCCTTAGATATTAGCCACTCTTTCATGTTCTTTAGCTACTTAAGGAATCTCTTTTCACATGCCTGGATTGGCTCATGTCCTGAGATCTGTTTGGAATCTATGTATTACTCCATGCCGTACTTAGAAATGAAGCAGTATACCTAAAGATTGCTCAGAAAAATTAACTGTGTTTAATAGATTTGCTGTTGCAAACACATAAATCATGTGTTCTCGCTGTATTCACTCCCTGTGAATTAAAAATAGTCTTTTTTTCTGTTTCTCTGCCATGTGAAAGCTTACGATTCATGAATTTTAGAAGATTGACTGTCCACGGTCATCTGGCTCTGCAAATCTTGATACTACTATGCCAGTGCTGTAGAATACATAGAATAAGCATCATGTAACACTTTGCCACCCACACTGATATGTTTTTGCTTCACTGAAATCCTCCCTCATTTTACAGTTTTAACAGAAATTAGTTCATCAATTTAGGAGCTACCTTTGCCCCAGGAAGCCCAAAACTTGGTTCTCCAATTGGTCCAGCAAGACCAGGTAGCCCAGTGTCACCCTGCAATGAAGAAAACATGTGACACGGATAGCTAAAAGTGAAGGAATATTCAGCAGAGGAATCCAGGGAAGTATTTGCACTCCAAGAACAGTTCCATTGAAGGCTTATCTAAAATCAGCTAAATAGTCACCTACATTAATATCATTACTGTGTGCATAGTAATCAAAGGAGGCAATGTTTTTAAACAGCCGTTCACTTACCTAGTAAATTCTTTTTTTGCTGTGCCTACAGTGGAGACTGGAAGGTCAGCAAGGTAAGTGAACACAGGATAACAGGACATAAGCATAATGCTGTACCTATGTAATTGATTGGAATGGTAAGAATACCATAGGTAAAGGATACTGTGAAATGCAGGTCACAGCTTGGGATGCTGGAGGACAAGTTTGACTTCTTGAGGAAGCCTGAGAATAAATCTGAATGATTTAAAGCAGAGGGGTGTGTAAGAAAATGCTGATATGAGCTGATGTATTCTATAAAATTTGACGTCTCCCTGCATTTTATTTTACAAAAAGTTAGACATAAAATACACAAGGCTTTACATGAATTTGTATTTGAAAAGTATTTTAATAAAGAAACAGCACCACGGTACATCTGGAAGGGCCCTCAATCTACTGTATTTTGCAAACTGGAGACCAACTCTGAGATGCTTTCAACGATAAAAAGTGTCACACAAATTAACTTACATGCATAAAGATTTTATTCCTTATCTGTTACCAATAAAAACACTTGTATACGTGCTAAGAGCAGACTGATGTTTTATTGAATTCTTAGCTGAGATGAGTAGCCTCCAGGTTGCTGCAGTACCCTGTGCATCTGTTCCCATTCAGTTTACAGGAAATATGAGTTTTTTCCTCAGTGTGAAACTGGGCTGGGGCATTTGCTTCCCTGCATTCTGCTTGTCAATCTTTCTGCTCACCTCTCGATTCACTGCTGTCAGTATGGTAAGAATATCTTCTCCTCTGCAAAAAAATACAAGCAGTTTTGTATTAGAGTATTTGTATGTAACATCAGAAAACTTACTCCATTCAAATATATCATCTTGATCTATGTCAGTACTAATGGCTCCTGCTTTAAACAGTTTTTAAAGCAGTTGAGCGAACTGCTTCAAACAATCAGTGTTGCTATTCTACATTGCTCTTTTCATTCTGAGTGATCATTCCTACTGCATGTTATCTACTTCTGCATCCAAATCAAAATTCTGTCCTTTGGAAGGAAGATAAAGATGTTGCCAGAAAATATCTTAGGAAGTATAGTTACCGAGGACAGCTGTTCTCCAAGTGTTGGCACAGTGACTGTATGTACCAGGTCCCCTGGCTTGGGCTTCTGTAGGAGACATAATCTTGCAGGGTAGCCATGCCCAAGAGGAAGTCTGCCTCTGAGGGGATGCAGTCCAGCTGAAATCTTGCATCTGTTTCTAGAGAATAATCTTGTTCCCCAGAATCTGTTTCAATGGTTACACCTTTCTGATAAGAACCACCTTGGCAGGCCTGAACAAAGAAGACTTTTGGTTTTCCAGCAAGTGATGGGCAATTTTGCCCAGTGAAAGAAGTGGTCAGTTCCTGGATAGGTACTTCCTGGCCATCAATACCATATATAATGCCTTTTTTTCCATGAGAGAGAATACAGCAAACAAAACAGTCTTTGTTGTTGTGGTCCATGCATTGAAACTTGTTTATTATGCCACGGATTTTCTCTGCTGTGCAGTCTTTGTGTTGTTCTACTTTAAATTGCAGTTTGTTAAAGACTTTGGTCAGAGCATCTGGAAAGTAAACCAAGGGGAAATTAAATCAGTTTTATAAAGTTTGGACACTTCTTACAAATAAACCCTTTTTCTTTTCTTTTTTTTTTTTTTTTTTTTTTTAATCCGGCCACCCTACTATCCAGACTTTCACACACTTTCTCTGAAAATCTAGTGGTCTGATCACTAGTCATATTTGTATTACATTCCCTTGCCTCTCATTGTGTCTATAAGGAAAGTGTGCAGACCTAGCTGTTTGCCCTCACACAACTTTACAGCTAGTCTCTGCATCCTGCAGCACGTTAAACAGTGCCACTCCTTTCCATAAGAGTGGAGGGCATTAGCTACTTGTTAACATCTCTAGATAGATAGGGGAGATTTCTCATAGAATCACCTTAGTTGGAAAAGACTTTCAAGATCATAGAGTCCAACTATCAACCTGACCTACTCCATCCCATCACTAAATCCTGTACCTCAGGGCCATGTCTACACAGCTCTTAAATACTGCTGTGGTACGCTCCACCACCTCCCTAGATAGCTCATTCCAGTGCTTGACCACCCTCCCCGTTATGAAATTCTTCCTAACATCTATCTAAACCTCCCCTGTGACAACTTGATGATTCATTCAGTAACAAAGTTAGTATATTGATTAAAACTATCATAAACTAAAAATATTGACATACATTTACCTCCATGTTTTGCTTTGATCATATACATAAATTATATATTAATTTTTTTTCTGACAATATATTTGGGTAGTACCTGTGCCTCAAGAAGATAATCTGCACTCTGATGAAGGATTTCTCTCCTGGTCTACCTAGTGCAAACATACCCATTTCACATACTCCTAGAACCCTTCACACTCCTACAGCAGAACACAAAATGGTTCCTCTTTTTATGTGCAGTCCACTCTCCCTGAATATATGCAGACTTCTTTGTAATGTTCACTGTACCTGCATCCACGTCTGTCCCATTCCGATTTTTCATCTTTCTGAGTTCTGGTACTGTTTCCCTGGCTTTTGCAAAATTGTGATTATTCAAGATCAGGCACATTCCCCGGGGTTGGCTGGTCATTTTGTAAACTTCAAGCTGTTGGAAAGAAAGACTTCTTGTGACTGCTTTTCAGCCCTTGTAGTGGCACAGAGGATAAAAAGCCAGCTAGCTTTCTATCTGGGTAGGTCTCCCTGTACAGCTCTGCTCCCAGGACTTGGCCACATGCTGCCTCACAGCAAGACAGAACCCAGCCCTTCCAGCCTCCACCATCACATTCAGCCCACAAGGGGTATTGCATTCACACAATTCTCTGTGTCTATCCATCTGCCTACTGCCTGTCTCCTGGTATTGTAAGTTAGGGGTATCTTCTACCCTTGAAAACATTTCTTAAGTTTTAATGCTCCTGCAGCTTCTTCCTGGTCCATGGTTTCAAAATAAGGGACATTACAGAGTAGAGCATCTTTGTTGTTCTAGACAGTGCCTTTAACAGCTGTGCTTACAGTAACTGTTTAGCTCATGAAAGAATGGCCTCTTCTGGGACAAAATTGTGACATTTCTAAAACACAAACTGACTTACTTGTGAAGACTGATCACAATTGCCTGGAGAATAAGGTGCCACAGATGATGCCAGCGATATGTGACCATCTGAATACACACACAAAAAATAGGCATAAGTAAACAATTAAAAGGGAGTTAAAACTGCTGTGATCAGTTAGTAAGCAAATGGATACCTGATCACTTCTCAGATAGGCACACGTTTAAAGAGGCAAGATGCAAGTAGTGTAGAGAGTCCAAAAGCTGGAAAAAAGCAGAAGATCTAAACGTTTGTTTTTGAAGGAATTTCAGTTACCTTCAGGGGCTCCTGTGCTGCTTCCTTGCCCCTCTGTTACAAGCATCTCTTCTTCACCTGAAAAGCATTCATTATTAGTCCTCCAGGATACCTTATGTGTCCCTTCAAGAATAAAAATTATGGAAAAGAGGCCTTGTTTTGTCTTACCAAATGAGTTTAATCCATACTCTTCAATTTTCTTCAACAGGCTCTTGTCCACTTTTCCACAAATAGTCTTCAGGACAGTTAAGTTGTCTTCTCTCAAAATCCCCCTCTTCTCCATCTCAATAAAAACGTCAAGCATGGTCTGAGCAATCAGAAAAGTAGTTTGCTCTTAGGGCAGATCCATACTGCTATTGGGAAGGAAGCTGCAGCACGTTTAGGTCTCACTATCTCAGTTGATTCAATTCAGTGTAGTTGGACAAAATTTAGAACTACACTGACTAAAAACATCTTCTCAGAAGAAGTTTATTTCCCTCCCACTGCTCAGGGATGCTGAGAGCTGATAAGATCTAACCCAGGAGAGCTAACAGTAATCACACAGGAACAAATAATGTCATTTTTAATGACTCCTATAATTCACCCAACTTCCAGTGGCAATTTTGTGTGCTTGACTGAAACACAAGCATCACTGTAGCAAAAATGGGTATAAGCAAGCATGGTATAGAGTTCTCTGAGGAAAGAGAGAACCCAAGGGATAGAAGCTTTTGCCAAAGAGAGTGGCAGAATACAGTGGTCACCCATGGATTTACTAGAACAGCCACCAATCAACAGTCACAGTTTATCCTCTAAGAAAAGAGGGAAGATATTAAAAGAGATTTCGTTTGGCACAACAAAGTACCTATCAGTCAAAAGTACAAGTTGACATAGTGTAAGAACAGCTAGATCTCTTGCAAAGATGTAAGTTACCTACAAGCTCTTGGGCATTAGCTCTAGTAAGGATCTCTGCCTAGATCTGTTTGGGGTTTTCTTCTGGGTTTGGAAATAAACAGAACCAAAACATTATAGGAATCGCCCTAGTGGTGATTCTCTTTGTTTGCTAATGACTTAGAAAGTAGCCAAAAGAAAACCAGCTGGAAGAGATGAGTGAAAGTGCTCAGTGTTCTACTGAAGAAAACCACTCAGCTCTATGCAGAGGTTGGGCATGCAGGCATCATGCCTGGCCCAGGGTTGGCCTGTGCTTTCTGGGCTAGTGCAGTACTGCTGGAGCTACACACAACATTGGCATGCAACAAGTCTTCTGAGCACCATTCCAGGTCCTTCCTTTCCTAATGGTCTTTTTTGTTTTAGTGACACTCATTCCCCTCAGAGCAACCCAAATGCTGCCATATATCACGGCAATTACTAAACAGAAAACAAAAAAACCAAAAACATTTCTTACTGTTTCAGAGCTTAACTTGCATTTTGGTAATTCTTTCCCCAAAAGAAACTTGAAACAATTCATGCCATCTTTGGTGATGTTTTCTGACAGTTGAAAGAGCAGATACCTAGAAAGAACAGTGGAGGACAGTTTCATTATGTTCCCTAGTGTTCTCCTAGCTGCCTTCCCAGGGCAGCTTTTTTTCTTTCTAATCTGGGGACATAAGTGCCAGACAGGCAGAAGTCAAACAATTCCAGCTGCAACTAAAAAGATGTTTTCCCAAAATCAGAATTCCACTGAGACTTTCTGCACTGGGACTGAGAGCAGAAACAGTCACACCCAGCCACTGACTGCAGTCCACAACACCCAGGTGGGGAGGCCTCTATAGGCTGTGAACCATCTCAGAATCACAGAATCACCAAGGTTAGAAAAGATCATGTAGTCCAACCATCCACTTGCTTCCAGGATTTCTTCACCATGTCCCTTAGTACCACATCTACATGTTTCTTGAACACCTCCAGGGACAGTGACTCACTCACCTCCCTGGGCAACCCTTTCCAGTGCCTCATGACTCAGAGGAGAAAGCTTGGACTTTCCTCCCTTACAGAGCAGAAGTTTTTTCTACTGCTTATTACCTAATTTTCCTAGGGAAGATAGAGATTCATGTGTTTTACCAAACCTTACCCTGGTGTTAACTCAGCAGTAAAAATCTTGCACCTACCCATCCAAGAAGGATAACTGACCCCCAGAGAGCAGCTCTGGGGTCAGGCTCTGCCAGGTTTTCGCCTCCAGGCCCCTGGTGAACCCACACCCTGACAGCCACTCACCTGAATGGAGACACTCGTGTCCTGCCTGGGACCCGGAGCTCCCTCTCCATCTCCTCTCTGCTGGAGCCCAGATGAACAGCCAGAAGGTCTATCCGATTGATCCGATAGAGCAGCTCCTTCAAGAAGAACAAGTCCCCGACCTCGATCATCCCTTTCTCCTGTAATGCTAGGAAGAAGGCCTTGGGCTCCTCGATACCTTCCTGCTTCCTCACAGGGACATGCTCCAAGCTGAGAAACTTCAGAGCCGCCAGCTCAGCCCTGTCCAGAGCCTCGCTGATCACGTAGAGCAGCTGGGAGAACTCCATCGCACCGCAGCACTTCCAGCCCCGGGCCGGGCCGGGCACCACTTCCTCGTGCAGCCGCACTTAATGCGCTTCCGCCCACCTCTGAGCCCTCAGGCTCCTGGGAGCTGTAGTTTTATCTGGATTCCTGACTTGAAAACCCGCAGTTCAACACAGAAACTGCTTGTCTGCCAGATAAGAGCTTTCTGACGCACCCGAGGGCCGTCTCTGTTCACAGTTACAGAGCGCTGTTTAAAAAAATTAGACAATTGGATGAGGAAGTAGAAAATCCCTGCTGTACGCTTGGCGCAGCCTGGGGGAGCGCATAAGGGTTGGTCAGCTCTCAACAGCGCCCACTCCCATCTGCCAGTCTCCACAGCCGTCACTGCTGTCCAAGTGCTGAGCTCTTCCCTTCAGCCTGGGTGGCACTGTGCTTCATATTTCTTTTCCTTCTCTTACCATGAAATACCAGTACAGCTCTCTTTACTGTTAAGAAAAAAAAAAGCCAGTACCAGATAGGTGCTTTTTTTTTTTTCCCCAGCATACTTCAAACATACATACTACTAGCAGGAAAAAGTGAATTTTACATACCTGGCTGGTTTTGTACTAAACACAAAACACAGCGTTCTGTGCTGTTTTACATAAACACTGCCCCCTGCTTGCTTGAACTCTTCTCTTTTTGTTTCATAAAATTCATAGACCCCCATAGCAAAACCACTAAGTGGAAATGTGGGGGAAGCAAAAGGAAGAGCTCTGCCTCTGTGCTGAAGTACTTCAGAAGGAGCAGAGAGACGTGAAAATTAGTTGCCAGAGTGGCACTTCAGTGGTTAAGCATAGTAAGTAACAGAACTTTAGAGTCCTCCAATAAGAGTTTGAGCTCAGATCACACCATTATCTTCACATGCATCCCAAGGATATTTCTGGCACAAAAAGGAGTCTTGAGAAAACTGAACTTATTTGTGCAGGTCAGGAGCTCTCCCTCTGCCTGGGTGTTTGCTGCAGTCACACCCCCACATTCTAAGGACACTAACAATTCATCATCATTTTAATACTAATGAAAGAATCTCACAACACCATTTCCTCCCCGCAAGATGTCCCCAGGCTGCTGACAGGAAGCACAGCACACTCAGCCCAGGTATTTGACCCTGCTCCTTAATAATGGGCACCAGGCACTGAACCAGCTCCCTTCCCAGCCCTCAATATTGCTGGAGACTTTCAGCAGCAGGAGCAGGCCCACAGGATGATGGTGCATCACCCCTGTTACACATTCTGATAACAGATTGTATTTCATAGCAACGGGAGGAGGGAGGGAGGTGTTCTTACTAGTTGGAGTTTTATGGTTCTGAAATTGAACGTTAACAGCATGGCAGGAGAGCTGCATTCAGCACTGATTTTAAAACAGAACCTTTTACTACCACTTCTCTTAAAAAAGTTAAAAATTAAATAAAACCACCACCAACAACAAAACCTCCACGTTTGATGGTAACCTGAGATTGTGCTTCCCCCTGCCCCCAGCCTCCTCCTTTGGCCTGGCTGTAACATCCAAGGCTCCGTTCAGGACTGATAACACAGTTCTGCTACATACTATGACTGTGCCAGTCATCTTACTCTATAAATATCGAGCAGCTCCAGTGCCCCTTGAGCTCTAATCCTCATAACAAGGCTGCACATGCCCTCCCCAGCTCCTGATAAATATTCTGAGGCTTAAGCAACTGTAGTCATGGGATCCATTATGTGGAGTCATTGCTGGAAGTCACTCATTGCGATATTCCCCTCTCAAAACAACAAAAGCAGACACCTCCAGGGTGGAATGATGAAATATGCGTGCAGTGTATTCCATGGCAGTACCCTAAGCACAGGGATGGAAACTGATAAACTGCATAGCAGTCAAACTGACTTAGCAGCCTTTCAATTTTCTGTTGCACCAATCACAGCAAAGATAGGTAACATTAGTCACTGAAGCTCCACTCGAAAGTAAGTAAATAGTATAAAAACAGTTTAAGAGAGGAAGAATTTGGGGGAAAGATACCATTGCAGACAAGTCAGGAGGACACTGCTGACTTCTGGGACCAGGCAGTGGGCTGAGCCTCTCTTCCCACCCCACAGGGACACCTGCTGAGTGAGATTTGCACCCTTGGTTACACCAAGCGCTTTCCTGGGAAACACACATCTCTAGAGTGGTATTCCATAGTTCATCGCTGTGTTATTAATATTATTGGTATTCAAAAGAATCTGTCAAATTGGATATTTACCCTTTAACACAGCAATTAAGCAGAAATATTAACATTATTGTCATAGAAATCACCAATGTTCAAAGCCCTAAGCAAGATATTTGATTACTGCCTGCATACAGATTGGATCAGATATGGAAGTAATCTGAATGCAGTGAGACTTTTTTTTTTTTTAAACAGCTTATGAGTTAACATTCCCTCAAGTCCTGTTAAAACAAACTCCTTGTAGTGAATAGACTGCAGGAGATATGGATTCTTCTGTTTGCACTAACATGTCTGGACAAAGCAGCCTAAAAACCCAAAGTGGCTACAGGAGCATCGAAGTGATATAAAAGACCTAGGCCAAGTTTCGAAGATATGTCCAGAAAAACTTTGTATCTAGCTAAGAAAGTGTTACAGTTGAGAACCACAAAAGCCAGTCACATTATGGGACTGGGGAATTCCCGTGGTTGTCAAATATAGAACAGAGGCAGCAGTAAGCAATGGCACAGCTACAGAAAGGAAACACAAATGAGTGCTTGGGAATTTCCAAAGATCTCAACTATTTTTTAGTACATTGTGCGGAAACCATTAAAACTAAACATATTCTCTATAAGATTACACATCTTTAGCAGAAAAATGTTCTCTGAAATTATTCAGATCTACACGCACCCATGTAGGTTAGGAGTCAAAATAAAAAAATGTGGCCAACAAGGACTCAATACTGAAAATTTCCTGAGAATATTCAAGCTCTGAACTCCCTGCTGCCTAACTGGATCTTATAAAGGGTGTGGAGCACTTGTTTCCATTTCCCATGAATTTCACCGATTTTCTTAGGGAGATCTTGCAGACAACAGAGATAGCAATCAGTTAAATATAAATAAGTAAGTAATTAAATAAAAACTCCCCTGTAGTCAAACTTTTTAGCACTTTAAGAGCTTTGAGAAATGAATCCTTGCAGAGGTAGTGGAAAAGCACATACTTACAGTTGCTGATGCAATGAGAGAAAGCTGCAGCGAGCAGGTAGGCTCCTAATACATGCCGCTAACGCACCCCAGCAGCAGAAGATTACCAGGTTACCCTAAAAACTGTGAGAGAATGATAAAGCTCCCAGGGAAGGCCAGCTCAACAGCCCTCTGGGACACAGGCGTTCAACTGAACGAATAGGAAAAGGAGATGCAAATCAAAGAGCAGACCTTCGTGCCTCTGAATGAGCACTGTTTCCGCCTAAGCAGATAATGGTCCTCACCCACTCTTCTCAGCATTTTCTTTCCCAAACAGCTCACTTTGATTGCCTGCTTTCATGCTTACCTCTGCAGAACTTAACTCAGCCTTGCCTTCCTGCCAAGCTTGTGGTTCCACTTCCTGCTGGTAACCGTTTCAATTGGCTGAAAACGTAACAGACTTAAGTGCCAGCATTGTTACCAGTACAAAGTTCTGCCTTCCAGATACGAGCTGAAGTAAAGGCAAGGTAGGCTTAATAGCTATAGCTGAGGGCCTTCTGAACAGAGAGGTAATTGCCCCTTCCCTTTCCTCAAATTGTGGAACAGAGGAGAAACAGTCAGGAAATTGTTCAGCCTTCAACTTTCCTTCATACCTCTCAGCACTGGTAGAGGGCAACAAATGGAAATGTTGCAGCTGCTCATCTGTGGAGCTGCGTGCATTTATTTTGCTCAGAACCACAAAAATCAAAGTGCATTTTCTCCTTCATTGAGCCACATATCAACTCCTTCTGTGACTGGGTGACCAGACTGGTGGATGAGGGAAAGGCTGTTGATGTAGTCTACCTGGACTTCAAGTCCTTTGACACGGTCTCCCACAGTAT
>VXAB01007552.1:144843-157589 GCA_013399175.1 Odontophorus gujanensis | reverse complement strand
GCAATTAGATGAGGTGCTAAGGGATTTGATTTAGTAACTTAGTGGGTAGGGATGGTGATAGGAGGATGGTTGGACTAGATGATCTTGTCGGTCCTTTCCAACCTAATGCATCTATGAATCTATGAAACTCACAGTATGATTCCTTCCTGAAATTATTTGTACATACAACAGCTTCTCCAAAAGTAATGTCTCCTATCTTTTGATATTATGTTCATTATTACTACACCAAAAACCCAAGTAACACCAAACAAGTAAACTTGATATTAGACCTTAAATTCTCCTCATGTGGAGGATATAGAAGAACCTAGTCGGAGAGGACGCTCATCTCTGACACAAAGACATAGAAGGAAACAGAAATGCTGTAGATACACCACTTCACTAATACCAGTAATATTATCTCTTAATTCTACTGGAGCAGCTGCCACCTTCCAGCAAGCTTCACAGAGCAAGCAGCTATTTCATTTTAACTAGATGTCCATAAAATTAAATATATATGTATAACAAAAATAAACTACTACATTTATAGCAAGGTCTCACTTATGAAATTGCTATAAAAATGTGAATTGTCACATTTCCTCAACAGTTAAGCAAACATCAGCTATAGAAATGCATCACAACCCATAACACCTGCTAACATCTGTCATAAAAAGCATTCTCATTTATATAGTGCTTGTAATATCTATTTATTATTTATGAAACCTGTATGAACAGAGCTGTGATTCTGAGAACAGACATTCTCTCTTTTACTTGGAAAGTGAAAATGGTAAGCAGAGCAACTGTCAACATACTAAGAATTAGTAGTAAAAATGCCTCACTTCAGGAAGACAAACAGAACTGAATAAAGAACCCCTGCATTACAGCTAGACACAGATCTCAAAAAAAAAATCCAAATTAAAAGAAAGCAGAAGTTATGAAGTATTTCATTTCAATCCTTTATCTTGTTATAAAGCTCCAAAGGGATGTAGCCACTAGTATCTTCAGCAGTGTGTATGTAGTATGTGGGAGCCATCTGAAATTCAAGGGAAGAACAGCTTCACTGACATCAGTTCCCATTATCAAGAACATCCTAACTTTAAGTTTACTCTTTTCTACCAACTCTCCATCTATTAATGAAAGAATATCAACATGCCACCCCTCCCTCAGGGTGGCTGCCATAGAATACTTCACTGAAAGCAAAAATAACTTCTTCAGCTGAAGCAAAGGTTTGTTATGCTTACTGTCCCTCAGTCAGCTCCTCAGAGGAAAACACCACAAACAAAGGTGATGTGACAACCAACAGTATTTATCACAACAGAGATTAGGAGCCCATAAAAGCTACAGCCAATTGCCAGGAGATTACAGCATCTCAGAATCGTGAATCTCATGGAGTGGGACCTTACTTCCATTGGTCAGCAGTCTTTCAAAAGATACTGCTTCCCAAGCACTCTGAGAAAGAGCTTATTATTAAAAATCCTAACCAGCAATGCTGCCCAATCATGCAAATCAATAAAACAAAGCAAACAAAAGAAATGTGAAAAGAACCAGACATAATAATCAACTTTTTTTGGGTCCTTCTGGACTGAGGCATTATTTCTGTGAAAAACTACACAGCTTCCAGTCACTTCTGGGTAAATCACTTATAGCCTTACACAAATTCCCTAGAAAGGGATCTTCTTGTTCTTTTCTGCAGATTTCAAAGACTTACTTATTCTCTCAACAGACAGAAATGATCATTTCAGTGACATATAACACTTAAAAATCACATTACTTCCTCATTAAAGACCATGATTGAACAGACTTCCTTGTTTCTGAAGGACAGGAAAGCAAGTCCATACTTCTCCATTGCCTTAGAAGACCTACCATTTTAAGTTTGTGAAGACTCATTAAATGATGCAGCATTTGAAAAATTTAGGTCAAATGGCTCCTTGCAGGACAGCAACTACACAGACCCAGACAATTGCTCTTGCAAGTTCTCTTAAATTCCCTGAGAAAGTCCATTCCAGAAGCTATTCCTTATTGAGGACATTCTTATTTTTCCTGTTCTTCAATTGATTGGCACTGAGGAATTTGAAAGATAAATTGTTTCCGTAGGGTTGATGTTATCTTTGGCATCTGTTTCCACCCATTTAATACTCTTCTTCCCACATCCTTGTTCACTTCTGTCAGGATGGTTATGAGATCCTTGCGACTTGAACAAAAATGAAGAAAAGTTGCATTAAAATTCACAGAATATGCTGCTTGGCCAGAAGTTGATCTATGTTTGTTTCAATAAAGAGAGATCTTGGAAGGGTATTATCATTCCTTCGCCTTGCCTGCAACTAAAATTTCACTTTTCATTGTGTAACCAAAGAATACAATGTGTTTTGGGGAATAAAGACAACCTCCACATAGGATCACCTTACAAACTAACATAGTCCTCTACTTCGGTTGTGTTCAGAATAGCAAATTCAAATAAAACAGAACCAATTTATGCATTCACCAAGCCTGCTCTCTGGACATCATGAATAGGTAGTGTCTGAAGGAAAAATTTCATCTTCTAAATCAAGTTTATGAGGGAGGAAACAACGAGAATTGTGAGTAAAGGATACTGATTTTCTGCACGTGTACTACCCAACAAATTTGCCTTTTATCAGGTGCCAATGGAAGAAAAATCATTTATCAGACAGAAAAACGTTAAGAACATGCACACACAAACACACCCGCTTACATGTAATGTTCCAGCATTACAACCCTGAATCTGTACCTGGGTTAAAAATAGACTTACAGTGGGCAAAGTAACTCCATCTTGTCACAGAGGCACTGAATGTAAACGCTGCCTGTCTTTATAGAACGATAGCACTCAAAGTCTTCCACAGTAGCCATGCCAACCAGAACATCAGCCTGGTCAGGAATAGAAGGCAGAGGGATAGCATCCATCTCAAGATGACCAGAACAGTCTTCCTTTACTGTGACAGCTGGATGACCTACAGAGCCCTGGCAGGCCTGGATGAAAAACAGCTTGGGTTTGCCAGCAAGAGAAGGACAATTAGATCCACTGAAGCAGGAGAGTAAATCTTTAATATTTACAAGTTCATGATCAATGCCTTTTATTTTGTCTTTTTCACCATGTGAAAGAATGAAGCAAACAAAACAGTCCATGTTGCTATGATCTTTTTTGCTGTATTCTTTAACTTTTGCAAACATTTGCTTTGCTTCTAGATCCATGTACTCAATTGTGTCAAACTGAAGCCATTTAAATACTCTCTTCAGAGCCTCTAGGGAAAAAAAATCAGAAGGTACTTTTTAAACATAAACAGTGACAAGAAAGATGGTGAAACATCAGGCTCTCTGTGACAGAACAGGTATTAGAAGCATTTAGATCCCACCAATAAATTCACCTGACTACATCTTAGCTTGCCAAGTCTGATTAGAAAGTGACCCAATTTTCTTTTTTTAAATGTTTTTCTAAATAAAACAAAAATAAGAAAACTTAGGCAATCAAGTTCAACATTACTATTAAAAATAAACACAGGTTTCAGACTGTCTTAAAATTAATCTGTACAATTTAGTGAAGTGTACTTTTTTTAAAAAAAAAAAGGCTTTCACTATTTGCATGGTCATCTCAGATGCTTAAGAACAACCCTTAACTAGTTAAGGAAGTAGTAACTCTTAACAATAACAAACTACCATTCTTAAATGAGATAGATCCCTCTTTCTGTGCGGTTGGTTAATGGAGCAAGAGGACAGGCAGGCTAACCTGCTAATGTACTAGCAAGGGCAGAATGCTACACAGACTTCCCAGCAAATGTTGACTTCAGTATTGTGTCGGGAACAATAAAACAGCTGGGAAGAAGCATATAGACAGGCTGGGTGGAGTTAAAACATCAGTGATATGTACTTTCTTGAAACAGATCTTAGTTTATTAAGATAAATAAGTGATTCCTGCAATAAAACAAGCATTAATGAAAGTTACAAAGCAGAAAAATAACTGCATTTATTTGAGCATTATTTAAATGCTATTTAAAGATTTTTAGGATCTTGAAGATGCTACTTCCATGACAGGCAAAAATTAAAAGCAATCATAAAATGAAAGAGTGAATTAGTAATATCTCCTTCACTTTTTGATACACACAACCAATTAAGATGATGCTTTTTCTGACAACATAAATAGCTTCCTTCTTAAAGTTATCGGCTAAACTGTTGGAAACTATGTATTTCAAATTTACAGTGATTGCCATTTCAGTTAATTTGGAGGCAAAGGAGCTCAGTGCAAACAATCATTTTTCACAGTAAAAATTAGATAACTCTTTCAGAGCGTAATACGAAAGAACAAACTAATCACTGGATTAAAAAAAAAAGTACACACTTCCATCTTCCACTGTTCCTTCTCTGGTTTCATCCGGATTTTTAAAACGGTAGTTGTTCAGAATCACACAGTAACCATGGGGGTTATTTTCCATCTTATATGATTCCACAAACTGTAAAACAAAGAAACCATACATGAAAGCAGTGCCAGTCACCCAAATGAGAGATATGCTATGTACAGACCGGTGCTCCTCCATGTCTAGAGGCACAAAAAAAAATAGTCATAATGGAAAAGTTGCAATAAAAAAAGTTAAGGGTACAAGCCAGCCCCAGGTACAGGTGAGAGGAAGTTGCTCACTCTTCTTGAAACCTTCCTCCTCTCTCTCTCTGTGCTTAGGATATGATTTTGGAATGACAGAAAGCAAGTATCCATTAACCAAAGTCTGCATACGTGGAGGAAGAGTTCCTGCACTATACCATTCACTCTGATTCCTTCTGGTTTTCTAGCGAGATAACAGATGTTGCTCATCTGTTCAGAATACTCCTGGACAGGACTTTGATGTACCAGTTTCCTTAAGATTGCTTTTCTTCCCAAGACAAATGGGAAAATGACCTTTCTTGTTTAAAAGGTTGCTGATTGCCAGGTCCTCACTAAAGGACAAGGTTTGGGTCTTGTTTTGAGAACAGGAACTCTTCCAAGGCTAACAAAAAAAAACAAAAAACAACCCAGAGGCCCTCTCTTTTAGCTCTTCCACTCACTTAGCCTTAAAAATTTATGCCCCCCTGCTCCCAAGAGTTGAACATTTCAAAGGCAATCTTGAGGTATTTCTCACCAAGTACGTTGCCCCACCCTCTGCTCCTTGTCCTGGTGGCTGCGTAGATTCACAGAGTGGAAAGCTCAGTTTTTCATTCGAACCATTGTCTAAGAGGGAAATAAACAGAACATTTTAGGAGTAAAAGGGTAAATATTTTCTCCTTTGCATATTTCAACACTGAACAAACAAATGAAAACCAACACAGAGTGACATGGAGGGATGAAGCCGTGCAGAGTGTTTTCTTGGAACAAATCATACAGTTGTGTTAAGATTGTACATCCCTGATCAGATATCCTTAATAGTAGAGTTATTAAGCAGAACTGAACTTCTGGGCCTGTGCACACACAGCAACCTGAGACAGGAGATGACACGTACTGCATTCTCACAATGATTGTACATTGATCAATTCCTTTGTTCTTTTATTGGTAGCAAGATCCAAATAATAGCAGTGTGAATGTGATAGCCAGTCCATAAAAGCCATTCACTACTAACTCCACTATGGGATATTAAAGTAAAAGAGTAAACTTGTGTTTTTTTTTTTCTTTTTTTTTCCTCGTAGCAATACACTGCAGCCACTCATTTACTTCTGAAGTTATTGTTCCTTCTCTAGAGGACTTTGTTTTGGTAGACACACCAAGCATGCAGAACGCTAACATAATGCAAGATCTTCTCAAAGCAAGAAAGCACTACTTTAAACACAACTGACGGGAATAAGTGAATAAATCATCATACCCAGGGTTTTACACAAGGGAATAAATCACGACACTCCTTTTACATTAAATTAATTGTCAGGAAAACAAGACCTATAAATGTGCTATCTTCCTGCTTATCAAGTGGGAAAAAAATACCAATACTACTAAAAAGCCATTCTCCTGGCAAGGGGTTAGTTTATCCCAATCTGCCTTAACCATTTTCTTCTGCTTTTGTAGATACAAGCATAGGTCAGCAGCACAAAGACATGCCAATGGAGAACTAATCAGTAACATTACAGATAACTCCTTAGCTGTATAGATGTGTTTCAGGAAACGCAACCACTCTGAGTCAATTGAAAAGATGTTCCAGGGAAACATTTAATATATCTCAGCTGTTGCTGGTTAACATATCCTGTGTCCCAGAGTAAGGCTCATCTGTGGTGTCACAAGCCATCAGTTCAGCTGCAACAGCCCAGATATACTGAAGTTCTTTAAATTTGATATCTAGTATAGAGAGCAAACAGTCAAACCAGCCAAGAACCTGGTCTCCACAGACTTCTTAAATTAAGAGAAAGCAATGCTTCCCAACACAATATGAGTTTCTCCAAGGCAATTGCCTATCACTTCCTTTCAGTGTCTGAAAAGCTGGACTTGTTCAAAAACAACACTGCACTGCTTCCTTTGCATTTAAGGTGTAGGTAGCAGAGAGGCACACCTCTTACAAGGGGCAGAACATTTCAGGGAGAAGTACAAGAAAATACAATGTGATAGTGAAGTACCAGAGAACATTAGTAACCATGTGTAACAAGAGTTGTTCTTCTTAATATACTTTAAAGAAGTGTCGTCCCTAGATTCCTAATATCCCAAGGATGGAGGCATATAAATCACAAAATCAGCTCTACTCCTTAATAGCTGATTAATTGATTTACCTTTAGTTTTTTCTTCATAGTTATCAATTTTTTTCTTAAGGTCAGCTCTAAACACCTTTAATATACTCTTTAACATTGTTAGGTCATCTTCCTTAATTATCCCATTTCTTTCCATTTCCACTAATACCTTCAACATTGACTGGTAAAGAAAAAGAAAAAACATAAAATAACAAAAATGCATAACCCAGAATCATACAGTGATTTTCAATAACTGCAATTCCCAAAGACTGATCAACATAAAAATCTAATTTATTTTTCTTCAAAACTTAATTAAAACAAAGGCCAGGATGCAAAGTGAATGAAAAACAAATCACTAAGATAATAACCAGATCTGTCGAAATTGCCTATGGCTAGGTTATCCTGCTTTGTTATAGTGGTGCAAAACACTTAAGCACATAATAACATAGCATCCTGTTCTGCTTTTGCATTCAGGTGAACTGCTGTAAGCCTAGTAACTACACCAGCCTCCATTTTCTAACACAGGAAATGTCTTCAAGGATGACTTTATTATTTAAAGTGGATTTGTCCACCAAGGTGGAGGTAAATCTGCTAATTTTGTTATAGGTGCTACAATACAAAGAGGACTCCTAAGGATGCTTCTCTGCAATACTAAATACCTTCAAAGCACTTTTCATTATTTACAAAACAAGTATTAGACTAGCTCACCAAACTTCTTAATACATTTGTGAGGAAATTAACAAAATTCTGTCACACCAAATTACAAAAACTTGTAGCAGAACTCACTTGAGAACTCATATTTTGATGTTCAAAACATTGTCTTTCAACCAGCAAACATCACTTTTATTAGACATATCACATGTACAAATGCCTTACAAGTGTCAAGCAAAGATGAAAGAAAGAACATGACAAATATTGCAAGTAGAAAAGATGAAGAAGCAGGTAGTGGAGACAAAATGAGAACAGGAGAGGAAAAAGCAGTGAGAAAAAAAGGGTACATGCTGTCATGGAGCCCAGTTGGCTACCATCATGAATCCTTGAAGAATGGAATTTTCATGAGTGCACTATTCTTTCCTTCCTCCTGTCTTAAAATAGGCAGACTGAGTCAGCTTTGCAAGAAACTTATCAAGATCATTTTGCTTACAGCATTATCCCGTAGCTTATTCTTTGGTAATTTTTCTTGCAGCAGGAATTTTACACTTCTGACATCTTCTGGAGTTAAGTCCTCGGCAATTCCATATAGCAGTTGTCTGGTATTAAAGGACAGAGAAAGACTGATTAAGAAACGTATGAGAAGTAAATCTGGCAAAACGTAAAACATGGTCTCTAAACTCACACGGTCAGGTAGTCATGCTGTAATAAATACAATTATGCTGAGCTTTTCACAAGAATAACACTGCAGATAGAAAACAAGAAAGACAGTACACAACCAAACTGTTGTAGGTTTTGCTTGCAGAATTATACTAGTTTTGTGCTTACCTGTATGCTGACACCTTTGCCCTCCCTGGGACCTGGAGCTCCTTCTCTACCTCCTCTTGGCTGCAGCCCAGGTGGGCAGCCAGAAGGTCTATCCGATCGATCCGATAGAGCAGCTCCTTCAAGAAGAACAGGTCCCCCACCTCGATCATCCCTTTCTCCTGCAGCACTTCAAAGAAAGCTTTGGGCTCCTCGATACCTTCCTGCTTCCTCACAGGGACATGCTCCAAGCTGAGAAACTTCAGAGCTGCCAGTTCTTCTGTGGCCAAAGCCTCAGAAAGGTCAAAAAGGAGTTTGCAGAAGTCTGCACTCATTTCTCATTTAGATTTTGACCTAAACACAGAGAGAATTTGATTTGTCAGTAACAGTAGTGCAACACCATGATTACAAAAAGTATCATGACATGTAGAATAGTCCAAGATAAATATATGTAATAAAAAATACTGCAATAGACAGAGGCTGTCCTGCAAATACAGCTTTGGTGCTTAGCCCTCTTGGTTCTCTGGACTTAAGGAAGAACATCAGAAACTGCACAAAAATAAAAACGACAGAAAGTCACAGATCCGTCTTGCTTCCTGTGGTGTGTTTCAATAACAGCACATACTGATATGTAAGATGTACTATCCGGGCAAGTTGCTGTTGTTTCTTTTGTCATTTCTTATGATTCCATTTGGGAGCAAGAGACACTGAAAATCAGACTACACAGTAAATGAGACTGACAGATTTTGCGCTATGAATAAGTCATAGTTTTATGTCCTAACAAAGGTAAGGGCCCATATGAGCACAATTTTTCTAAGCTAGTTAGCTACTTCAATATACTGCTTCTGACTTTGGTCAGTGTAAACAAAGCACCTCTTCCTGTTTTGGTTCACCTGAAGAAAGTCAAATTCAGTCCCCTTCTCTCAGTAATATTCAAATCAAATACAGATCACGTCAACCTCTTCAAAAAGACCAGGAGAATTCTTGTCAAAGCAGTTCTGTTTTACTGAACATCAAATATCATCCTCCTCCACCACCACCTGCCACTCCATCAGCTTTAGAAATATTAAATTTGACTCGTGCATCCAGCTTTTGAGCACAATAAAATGTCAGAAAACAAGTTTCAAACCCACAACATTACTGCAACTGGAATGGATGTGCCATCTACTCACTGTAGTTAAGCCTCTCTGAATACAAGAGCACACTAAAACAATATTTAATTGCATTTGTCTTCTTGTACTTCGCTAAAATAAAGACACAACCGATACGACAGCAAACTTTCTTCTTACACCATAAATAGCCACTTTTAACATACATGGGAAGACAGGCTGGGAGGCTGCTGAAGCAGCTCTGAAAAGTGAAGGACGTTGCCTTGGAAGTTTCAGGGAAAGTACTGGATGTTGTACTATGGCCTGTGTTGTCATATGACTTACAGAATGGAAGTTGCATCAAAGCAATAAAGCTGTGAGAATCGTGCAGCAGTTTCCTTCTCCACTTAACCACTCTTCTGGTTTCAGGAAATTGTTACGCTGGTTGTGAGGAAAAAATAGTAAACCTACAAAAGTAACCAAAGCTTTTGAGAACACATGCTGAACAGCATAGGCACTGTTCAATAAATTGTGATTAACTATAAATCCTAATTAAAAGATAGTGGGAGAGGCATGCATTAATTATATCTTCACATTTAAAAATATCTTAGTTTCATCATCCTGTTGTGTCACTAGATCTTCCACATCCTACCTCCGTTCTCTGAAGTCCCACTTCAACTCACCTAGTCTACTTTTAACACGGATATTTATGGAAGATTATTTCCTAAAGTGAAATATCAGCACCACATTCAGTAGCAGTACTTGGTATATACAGGAAACAGAAAGGCTGAGCATCCTTTTGTAATTATTTCATATTTTGTCTTTTGTAAAATAATTTAAACAGAATTTGAGTTTTGACATATACATCCTCTTTGATGCATAGAACTCTACCTTCAGTGTTAAATTTCCAGGTATGGCCTGTATTGGTCACTAGTTTCCCAGTGCATGGAGGATGCATATGAACAGCAATCAGTACAGCTACCAACCCCTGTCCATATCTGAAGCTCAAAGTCAGTATTATGAAAAGAGACAGCAGAACAGAAATATATTCAAAGTTCACAACAAAAACTACCTTTCACTGATTTCAAACTACCTACCTTAATAACTCAAAATTATAACATACCCTTCAATAGAATAGGCCTACAAACTTCTTCCAAAGGGCGCACTCTCATAAGAGCTCAGCAAATCTGTCTGACATTCAATGGCATGAGTCTTCCTTTTATCCAAAGGTTGGAAATGGTGTTGAGGGACAGAACAAGCACTATCTGATCTTCAGGTCCAAAACAGTTCTTTCTGAAGTCATCCCATGCCTCACTGTCTCTCTTCCTTCATCAGTAGCTTTATTTCTTAAACGAATCAAGGTTCCAGTTGCAGATTTAAAGAGGCAAGAATACCATCATCAGTAGTGTATGAAAAATATTTGCAGACAAGACCAAGGCTAAGATAGCTCTTTCCAGACAGAGACTTCTCCCATCACGCAGTCGTTCCAGGGAACACCCCTTCTGGTTCTGTTCTTCCTGTTTGTACGATTTCACTTCTTCTCTCTTGTCATTCCCCAAAATATTCCTGTTCTTTCATTAACATGTAGTCCTTCCAATTCCCCTCAGCTCTTCTGCAGCCCTGTTTTGCTGCTCCAGCTTCACCAAGAACTGCCTCAATGATCCAGTTAATTCCTTGTACAGCAACCCACCAAGAATTTAGCTCTCCCAGAAAGGCTGGTCTGGAGGAAGTGAAAAATGCTGAGGCAACTCAGCATAGTGACTGGCCTCTACTGGCAAAAGCCAGGATAAACCACTCCTACACAAAAACTGTCAGTATGGACAGGACTTGTCAGTGATACAAATCCCTCTTTAAAGACCTTCCAAATAAAGTATATCCAATTATAAATACATTATATGAAATCTTCTTCTATGTATCCAATCTAAATCTCCCCCTTTTTAGCTTGAAACCATTTCCCCTTGTCTTACTACAGCAAACCTGCTAAAGAGTCTGCCCCCTTCCTTCTTCAAGCCCTCTTTAGATACTGAAAGACCGCTATCAGATCTTCCCAGAGCCTTCTCTTCTTCAGGCTGAAGAACTCCAGCTCTCTCAGCGTGACCTCACAGAGAAGCTATCTCATCCCTGGATCATTGGGGATCAACAAATGATCAAATGGATCATTTTTGCCGCCCTCCACTGGAGGCATTCAAACAGGTCCACATCTCTCCTGTACTGAAGGCTTTGCATCTGGATACAGTATTCTGAGATCTCACCAGCACCAAGCAGATGAGGAGGGGGAAATCACCTCCCTCAACCTGCTGACATTTCTTTTGATGCAGCCCAGGATTCAGTTGGCTTTCTAAGCTGTGAGGGCACTCTGCTGTCTCATGCCCAGATTACCACCCACCAGTACCCCCACATACATTTTGGCAGGGCTGTGTTCTATCCTTTCATCCACTAGCTTGTATTGATAGCAGGGGTTGCCACAACTCAGATACAAGACCTTGCACTTGGATTTGTTTTACCTCAAGCGGTTCACCTGGGTCCACTGCTTGAGCCTATTTAGGTTCCTCTGAATGGCACCCTGGCCCTTAAGCTTGTTGACCACACCACACAACCTGGTGTCATCCACAAAATTGCTGACGGTGCACTCCATCCCACTGCCAGCATCACTGATGAAAATATTAAAGATCACCAGTTTCAGTACTGACCTGAGGGGCACAACTTGTCACTGATATTCATCTGCAACCAGTTCTTCATCCATCAAACGGTCCACCTGTCAAATCCATATATTCCCGATTTGGAGAGAAGGATGTTAAGAGGAACTCTGAAAAAGGGCTTACTAAAGTTCAGACAGATGACATCAGCAGCTTTTTCCTTGTCCACTGACACAGTTACACCATGAATGTCATTAAGGTCTCTTCCAACCCAAATCACTCTTATGATTCTTAGATGCTTGTCAGTGCTTGTACTGATAGAATTCAGCTGCTACCTAAACATACAAAAGAGAAGTGCACCAAATCTGAACACTAATTTTGAGCCAGACACTTGGTGATTCTACTACAGTGTTATATATGCTACTAGCAGACAAGATATTTTTTAGCTGTGACATAAATGAAACTTCAAATGTAGCAGCCACACTTAGCACAAGGTTCCTAGAGATACCCCATGCTGTCAGCATCTTAAGAGGCATTTGGATAACGGCCTCAGTTATATGCTTTATCTTTTGTTTTGCCCTGAAGTAGTCAGGCAGTTGGACAAGATGATCTTTGAAGGCCTCTTTCATCTGAATTTATTCTATTCCATTCTACAGATTGGCAGGCAGAAACGAGGATAAGATTTAGCCTAGTACAAAATTTTTTATTATTGCTATTTCCACTCCCCCCCCACATCCCTAAACTCTTAGAAAAAGAACTATAAATTAAATTCAGTAACAAACGGGAAGGACATATACGTATGATAAATACTTCTAACAAAATAACATTACATTATTTTGGTTGACTCTAAAACATACTCTGCTAGAAGCTTAATCAATAAGGAGCCTTGTGTTCCATACAAATGCATTTT